>CAUYQV010129146.1:0-19904 GCA_963574575.1 Galagoides demidoff
GTGCAACTGTTTATTTAAATTGCAAATAGTCATGGCATTTTTTTTTTTTGAAACGGAACCTCAAGCTATCCCCTTGGGTAGAGTGCCATGGCATCACAAAGCTGGTGGTGGTTTCTTATTGACTTATAAGCCATACTGCCAACTGATCTTCACCAAAGTGTGCCAACTCAGACTCACAGTAACATAAGAGAAGGCTTGATTTCATCCATTCCCTAGGTAAAATCAATCTTAAAAGTTTAGTGTGACTCAAAATGTATCTCATTGTTTGATATTTACATCTCTGGTACTAGTAAGTTTAGGCATATTTTTATATGTCTGTCGGCCATGTATAGTCCTTCTTTGGTGAACTGTCTATTCATAACCTTTGCCCAAAATCAATGGCTATGTTATAGTAAATTAGGAAATTTTTCTAGGGGTTTTATTTATCTTTGTTATTCCAGTACTCAACCTGGAATGTGAGAGGCTTCAGGTTTGTGGCTTATTAGAATCAAATACTATATTAAACATCTACTTGAGAAAAACAAAATTGCATCATGTGCATTTTGGGTACTTTATGTCATGAATAAAGTCAGTCCCATGCAGAGCCCCATAGCTTTGCGTGTCTGTGCCTAGGAAGTAGTTAAAGACATTTTCTCTTTTTGTTTGCCAAGTGATCTCAATCTAAAATCATATTTCATTAAAAAAATGCCATTGGCCAGGCGTTGTGGCTGGCGCCTGTGGTCCCAGCTACTTGGGAGGCGGAGGCAGGAGACTCGCTTGAGTCCAGGAGTTGGAGGTTGCTATGAGCTGTGATGCCATGGCACTCTACGCAGGGGGATAGCTTGAGGCTCTGTCTCAAAAAAAAAAAAAGAAAAAGTGGATCACTTCAAAGTTAGAATCCTCACGTTATTCTGGGTGGTGCCTGTGGCTCAAGGAGTAGGGCACCAGCCCCATATACCAGAGTGGTGAGTTTGAGCCTGGCCTCAGTCAAAACTACAAAAAAAAAAAAAAGAAAAGAAAAGAAAGGAAAACAAAGAAAAGAAAAACCATTATTCTTTATCCAAGCTCTCCAAACATACTGAATACTTACAGGAATAATATTTAACATAAACATAATTTCAATAAATCACTAATTATTTAAGAAAATCATACTATCAATTTCTCCCTCCATAAAGTAATTACATAGTATTTAAAACCATCTTTAAAAACTATTTAATCTCATTCAAATACAATTCATTGTTTTTCACCTCTAAGAACTGATGTGGTGCCATAGCTAGGTAAAAGTTTGTATATCTCACACCCTGTCATACTCCTTATCCAAAAAGAAACTTTTAATCTATTATTCAATGTCTTATTCATTAGTCACTTTCACTAAGAGGAAGCTTCTGAGATGGTTGCTAATATACTCTGAATAAATGAAAGCCAGTGTCTATGAGTTAAATGAGTGTATATACATGTTTTGAGAACACATTTTAGGAAACCATATTTCCCCCCCAAAATAATTTTTAAATGATTAAAAATTCCGTAAGTATTTTAATTATGTAAATATGTTAGACTTTGACATTTTGATGAACTCTCAATATTTGGAAAAATTTAACCTAGCCAAAAGGATAAATATATTTTCTAAGAGATGGATCTCTGCTTTTGAAGAAGGAACAGTTTGAATTAACTCTAAATTGCTTCATTTCTGATGATTGAAATACAGTTCCCATATTATATTTTTAATTGATTCCTGAAGCTTTTTTTTTCCTCAAATAAAATTGTCAAACTCACTCTTCAAGGGAATTTCAAGATTATATTAACCTAGGGCAGGAACAAAACAAAATAAAACCTACATTCACATTTTTCTTTAATCTAACTCTTTTTACTTTTTGTAAAATACCTAAGAATAAAAAATCTACACTGTTTTGTGTAATAAAACTCCTGTTAATATAAGGCAATCTGTACTTAGAAAACGTATTTTAGGTAAAAATACTAAGGGGATGCAATTCAAGTATAAATAAAAATTTCAAACATATTTTTCAGCAACTTAATAATGTTCAATTAAATAGATTAAAGAATTATTACAGTCTACCATATATTCAATTGTTACTGCCCATTGTCTTATAAGTATTATTACTGTTGAAATTAAAAGGGAACAATTAGATATGGAACACTGTGTATCTTCTTTGTACTATTGACAATGGCCACATGTGCTCTATTTTAAGAAATTAAGGTCCTGATTATTAAAATCAGCAAAATAGAGAAATATAACTAATACAGTATTGCAGGTTTATTCTGTTACATTTGGTGTCAAACTTTACCATGAACTCTTTGTAAATGGTGCAAACTATGAAGTAAGGCATTTAACAACAAAATCTAGCTGGTACTGAGGCAAGAAAGTAAAAGCAGAACTAAAAGAATCTATCCTAGCTGCTCTGTGTAGGCCTCAGCCAAGCCGCAGGCATTTCTGCTGTGTGCGTGTTTCTCCCCTGATATACATGGGGCCTAGATTGTAACCTAGTAACTTCCTTGGGTTTCTGTTGCCTTTGGGGCAGGTGGTCTGACCGGTCTCAAGGACGCAGGTGAATCTGACCTTCCTCCTTGAGTCAGGGACCTTGAGGATGATGTCATGTCTCTCTGTCTTAGGACCCTCACATGCACTCCCATCCTGAAAGGTGGATAAAAGAGGGGCAAGAGATTGAGTTGGGGGGCTTGGTTTTGGGAAACATGCCGGTGTTCCCAGTACCCCCAGCCAAATAAACCTGCTTCCTCTAATCAACTGGTGCCTGGAGTCTTCTGTCTGCATCAGTTTCCTGCTACAGTACATTATTAGTTTCTGGACATTTCATAATGAGTTACATTTTGCATTTGTTTTAGGAAATTCAGGGTACTGATTATATAACAAATCCAATAAAATTGTAGGGTATGAAATCAATGTACAAAAATTAAATAGCATTTCTAAATACCAATAGTAAACAATCTGGAAAGGACCCTTAAGAAATGGTTCTGTTTGCAATAGGTACAAATAAAGTAAAACACATGGGAATCAACCAAAGAAATGAAAGATCTTTGTAATTAAACTATCAAACATTGATGATAGAAATCAAAGAGGACACAGAAAATGGAAAGATAGTTCATACTGATGGATTGGGAGAATCAACACTGTTAAAATGTTCATACTACCCAAAGCAATCTACAGAATCAATGCAATCTTCATTAAAATGACATTCTTTGCAGAAATAGAAAAAATAATTGTAAAAATTATATGAAACCATAAAAGAACCATAGAAGAATAGCCAAAGCCATTCTGAGTTTGAGCCCTTCTGAAGGACAAAACCAGAGGAATTATATTTTCTGACATCAAATTATACTACAGAGCTACAGTAACCAAACAGCATGATGCTGGCATAAAAACAAGTACATAGACCAATGGAACATAATAGAGAACATAAATAAATCCTCATACCTGCAGTTAAATTATCTTTGACAATGCTATCAAAATCATATGATGAGGTGTCACAAGCCTGCGCGGGAAAGGGAAACAAACCAGAGTGGAAGTGGCAGGGATTGAGGAAAATAGAAACAAGAGAAGACACAGAGATGAAAGATGGGTTTGGGAGGTCTGACTGAGCTGATGGCTGCAGCCAGCCCCAAAGCATAAATCAGCTTTATTTTATAGTATTTGTATAGGGTTTTCTATGGGGAAGTAATATCAACAATATAGAGAAGTACAGTAGACAAAAGACATATCTTTGGTCTTACAGTATGATAACGCTAACAAAGACAAATTATTCTGTAAATGGTTTTTACTTGACTCCATTAACATGTTTACAAGTAAGAAAGGAAGATCACAAGGATTTCTTCATAATTCTTAAAAATTAGCTAGAGAAAGAAAGAGCTACGTGACTTCTGGCAGAGGGAGCATGAAGAAAGGAACATGATTGTTTTGGGAAAGGAGGAGAAGCAGTTGGGGGTTCATTCCCTGAATGTTCCCCAGGTTGTGGGGGCCCTGCCACCTCACAGCCCTCTCTCCACAATGAGGAAAGGACAGTCTCTTGACAAGTGATGCTGAGGAAACTTGATATACAGAACAATGAAATTAGGCCCTGATCTCTTGCTGTATACAAACATTGAATAAAAGTGGATTAAAGACTTACATGGAAGATCGGGCCTATGAAACTATGGAAAGAAAGCTTTGGGCAAAAGCTTCAGGACATTTGGCTGGGCAACAAATTCTTAAGTATGATCCTCAAAACACAGGAAACAAATACAAAACTGGACAAATGGGATCACATCAAGCCAAAAAGCTTCTTAATAGCAAAGGAAGCAAATGAAACAATCAAGGAAGTGAATAGATAACCTGCAGAGTAGGAAGAAATATTTGCAAACTATTCACCTGTCAGGGATTCATAACTAGAATATATAAGGATCTCCAGTTACTCACTAGGTAAAAATCAAATATCTGCATAAAAATGGGCAAAGGATTTGAAGTCTCCTTTTGAGATAATTCTCAAAAGACATATAAATAGCTAACAAGTATATAAAAAAATGCTGAACACTATTAGTCATCAGTGAATGCAAATTAAAACCACAAATAGATGTCATTTCACCCCAGTTAAAATGGCATTTATCAAAAAACAAGCAATAACGATGCTGGCAAGGATGTGGAGAAAGAAATGTCCCCATGCAGTGCTGGCGGGAATGTAAATTAGTGCATTCACTAGGGGCTACAGTATGGATGTTCCTCAAAAAAATAAAAACAGAACTGCCATATCATCCAGCAGTTCAACTGCTAGGTATATATCTAAAATAATGGAATTCACTATATCAAAAGATATCTGCATGTCTGTTGTTTATTGCAGCACTATTCACAATAGCTAAGACTTGGAATCAACCTAAGTGTCCATCGAACGATGAGTAGATAAGGAAATTGTGGCACATACACACAGTGGAATACTTTATAGTCATGAAAGATAATGAAATCCTATCATTAGTAACAACACAGATACAACTTGAGAACTTTGCGTTAAGCAAATTATGCCAAGCACAGGAAGACAAATCTCTCATGTTCTCACTTATTTTGGGGAGCTAAATATTTAAACAATGGATCTTATGGAGACAAATGATATTTACTAGAGGTTGGGAAGGGTAATGGAAGGGGAAGATAAAGTGGTTATTGTTACTGAGAACGCAGGAACATAGTGACCTAGTTAGAATGAACAATATTTGATAGGACAACAAAGTTACTATAATCAACAATGAGTTAGGGGATACTCGAAAATAGCTAAGAGTGGAATTGGAATACTCCTAACCCAGAGAAATTATAAATGTGTGAGGGCATGGATACCCCAATTACCCGGATTTAATCCATACACATTGAATGCTTGTATCAAGACATCACATGTACCCTATAAATATATACAACTATTTTGCATGTGGAGGTAATAAACTGCTTCTGTTATTTCATGTACTTAAGTGATTATATGTCTCACTGGACACATTCAAACGTACCTTCTTTACGGATCAAGTTACTACTATAGAGTGGCTATCTTGGGAGGAATAAATTGTACCTAGATCAGAGAAGAGTCACAAAGATATCTGCCAGCGTCTACAAGTTTTCTATGAGAGGAACACGTTATAACAGCTTGGACACTTGGACATCAGGGCACTTGCCATAATAAGGAAAGTGCACTGTAAACACCCACAGTCACATCCTCTGGAGCCCCATTGAGCAGGGCTGTGGTCGATAACTACTCTCCAGAGAAAGGCCTTGAGACCAAATTAGGGGAAAAATATGACACTTGGGCTTGGGAACACTGGAAAGCACTTCAGTGCTACACGTAGGGACCATTTTAAACACCAAAATCAACAACAAAAAGCATAAAAGTCTGCAAAACACAATATTATATGGGTCTTTGAAAAGGATACTTTTTTGCAGTAAAAAAGTTAAAGCAAGGGGTCAAAGTGTCATCTGTTAAACTTCAGCTGGGAGGATGCACATCAGAAAACTCAACGTTTTTGCTGCTGTTTGCCCATGCACCAGGGACCTGAAAAGTGCTGCAAGCTTTGATTTGAGATTTGTGTAAATTTTTGCAATGATTCTAAAATTCAACTTCATTTTAAGTAAAAAAAAATCAAAAGCAGAATTTTCAAACATAGAAAGAAAGAATAAGGAGGATAGACTCTCTTTTTTTTATGTTCGTGTGTCTACACATGTACACACATGGTATACACATATACGTATATTTAAAATATGTACCATATATGTATAATGTATACCACATAAATATAAACATGTTTTTGCACATGCCCACATGTGTGTATGTATTTGCAGTCATATTTATATGACTTTTGAAGATGGAGTGTAAAAGATTTAATTTTTCACAGTGTACAATTGCTTTTCATAAATTTATAGAATTTCCTTAAGCTTGATAAGAGCTTTAAAGATATGTCTTCTCATAATTCACAAAGTATTTCAATAAATTAACTAAACTTTCAAGTTCTTAATATTTTGTATGTTTAGGACAATATATACTTAAATAAAGAAAAACTTCAGCATCTTATAGAAGTACATACACCATTATCTCCCTATTTTTTTTAGAATGTCACTAAAAGAAAAATGACAGAAGATTTTTTTCTCCAAATATAGAATATATTCTGTGATGGGCTGGATACTGCCCCTGATCCAAAATCTCAACACCCTAAACCGAAAATGAGTTGCATCATGAATATTTTTAATGGTATGATGTAGAGAATCTGAATTTTGTTATATTGCTTTTAAGCATGCCAATATTTTTTTTCTGTTTTATTTTAGCAAATAAAACGACTTGATAATTAATCAAACAGTAAAACCCTTTCCCTGTAGTAAATGCAGCTGAAATTTGTATCCTTATCTTTTCGCCTTAGCTGACCCGCGCCAAGTTGGCCTCGTGTTCAGGTTCAGTTCAGGGGTCAGTCATGTTTGGGTAGAATTTATACAAGTATTTGAAGATCATTTCTTTGACACTCTCTTCTGAAATTTCCCACTTTAGATTCTAGTGGCTATTATTGCCTCAAATTCTGTCTTCTGGTTTTCAACTGAATAAGAATAGGAGTTTTTCTTTTAAAATGTCAGTCTTAACTTTGGACTAGTCTCAAGCTAAAAGTAATGAAAATAAATAAATCACTCTTCCTCCTCTGTTTTTTTTGTCCTCCACTTTTTCTAAGTGTTAATTCACCCCCAGTGCCTGCTTTTTATTTTCATACTCCACTATCTTCTAGTTTTTATACATTATTTTTTCACAATTTGTATTTATCCTGCTTAATTCCATTTAAAATCATGGAAATTTGTTACTGGAAAAGTAATAATCTTTTATGTACTATATGTCAAAGTCCATGCCTCATTAGACTATGGCATAGTAAAAATCAGTCATAAGATATTTCAGCCTATTTATATAAAACATAGTATCAAGTAGGACGTTTATTTTATTTTTTTTAACTACAAACAGTGGAGGTTGATGTTTTATCTTTACATATTAATTAAGAGTTTCGATTTGATGTCCTTGTAAGAAGAAATAATGATACATAAAAGTAATATTTATAAATTGGCCAAATAAACAAACAGGATGAAAATATTCACTACTTAAGAGATGAAAATTATTAACAGATTATAATACCTACAAGTGTGGGGATCATTTGTACATATAGTGTGCTATAGAAATGTGTTTCCTCGAGCAATTCTCTAAGATTTGATTAGTTTTTCAAGGACCTGTCCAGAGCACAAACTCATTAATTAATGTTTAATAGTTTAAAAATTGCTTTAAGCTAATAAAGAACCTCAAAAGAATCATTAAGTAGGACTGTGAGATGGCAATAATTTGGTTTAGATTACCCGTAATTTAATACTTATTTAATAAAAGAAACAGACAAAATTACAGTATATAGAAAAATCACCATTTTGGCAACACTGCAGATATTCTGTTAAAAATGAGGATATTAATAGACATGTGACTAGGATTGTAGTTCTTTCATGCAATTATTAGATTTAATATTCTTTAACATTTTCAAAACATTACATTTCTTTTCATTAATGTGTTTTGACAGTGAACCAACATTGTTAATTTCTTAATTACAAAGATCACAGCAGAGCAACGGGAACGTTTCACAGGATGACGCAGACCTCGGAGACAACCTGTAATTGACCTAGGGCAGGAGACACAAGTGTATTATTTATCCTTTCAAGATACTAGTGACAGTTTACTATGATGCTAACACTTCTTGGTTATAACTGAATTAAATGTATTTTGAAAAAGTAATGATTCGTTCCAAGGCTAAAACACTTAACACTCACATGGTAGCATCATTTATTCGATTCCTGTTAGCAAACAAAAATAGAAAACGTTATGAAATATCACTGTGAAATTATCAAGGTGACCTTCTTTTTCCATGCTTATGGATGGATACTTCAGATCACCTGCTTCAGGCTACATTCTTAGGGTATGTGCTTGATTTTCAAATGCTTTCTATCCTGATTATGCTATTTAAACAGTCATGTGAGATGTATTTCCTTCAGTGGCATAGATTTCTTTTACGTGGGCGATGGTCCAAACAGTAGGTTGACATTAGAAGAAATAAATATTCAAACATGAGGTAAATTCGCAAGTAGTTTATAATAAAGATTTAAAATAACTTACTGTTCTTATGCAATAAAACAAATATTGTAATGTATTTTCTTGATGCTAACGTGGCTAGCTTACGAAGAACTGAAGCATTGATCTGACATTGACCCAAATAATGATGCAATTATAACCTTTGCAGGAATAAATTACAGCATATTGTACCCTTTTCATCATTTCACTTTTTGCCATGAGAAGATCATTACTCAAAAAGGAAAAATGATTTTGCAGCAGGCTCTTGGTTATATTTCAGTTTCTGATCACAATGAAATGTAAAGGAAAAAGACAGGAGTCTAGGTATGCTTGTATGACATATGGGCTTCTTATATGTAATACTCAACATGGTTCAAGAACCTAAGAGAACAACCTATTTCGTTTCAGCAACAAATCCGTCATCTGCTGATGGGCCAAATGTATAATATATTTTACCAGAATGCTGCTACATGTAACTTTTACTTGCAAAATGCAAAGTAAATTTTATTTTAAAGGGAAAACTTCATAACCTGAGAATTTAATTAAAAAATAGCAAGAGAACAAAAATTATGAGAGCCTGTGAACATTAAACTAGATGAAAATTGCAAACCTTTATTATGAAAATTAAATTACAATACTCTTTGATTTGTTGAACATAATAATGCTTATTGAAATGAGTCAAATGACATTTTTTCTTATGAAGGTCTTTCTGATCTATGGCATTTGAAACTTACTCCATTGTTCATGATCATTAATGCTTAATTTCAAAGATCATTTAATATGTGCTTTGTAAGAAGTCTGGATTTAGACTCTTAGATTTGCTTGCTTGATTGAGTTGCTGAATTTAAAGAAAGACACGGCTTCATCAAAATTCAAACAACAGATGAAATCTAAATTGCCCCAAGGTGAATCCTCAATTCTATGTAATTTGCTCATTTTTAAGGAAATAAAAAAAAATTGTCCTTCTTTTGTTCATTTGTTTCCTGGAGCAATTGTCCCATTTTAAATATAAATGATGGGTTAATAAAATCATTCATATGGAGGCCAAAGCGCACAATTTTTTTTGTTTCTTTCATGTAAATTAACTTAAAAAGTACATGTAGTGATGGCTTACAATGAGCCAGGTTCAATTCCATGTTTTCTAAGTCATATCAGTGAGCCAAAGACACCTCTTTCATGTAGCTTATATTCTAGAGCTGATTGGAAAAGAAACAATGATAAACATGACACTCTTAAGGGATATTTTATTAAAAGCCAATGAAACTTCTAGAATGAAAGCTGAAATAGAATAAGACAAGGGCCTGCAGTTTTAGGGAGGACCTAGAAGTAGGTTGAAATTTTATGTAGGCCAATAGAAGTAGGCCCCATTTGGTTGATATTTAACCCAAATTTGAAGAGTGAGGAACTTAATCATTAAGATATTTGAGGTAAATAACTTGATATTGATTTAGGAAGAGCCAAGGCAATATAGGAAGAATAGAACTTGGAACTTGGATGGCACATTTGGGGAAAACTATGATGCCGGTATGGTTAGAAAGGGAAGGGTAAACAGAGTGAAGTCAGGATGTCAGAGAACTAAGTGTGTGTATGTGGGGGGAGATGGTCATGTGGAACTGTAAGTCTGTAAAACTTAGACTTAGAGTGAAACAAGGAACAAATTCAAAGATTTTAGCAATGTGCTTAGGTTTTGAACAAGATATCTGGAGGCCTTGTAGAAAAATTATGAAAGACGTACAAGGGTTAACTATTGCTCTAATTCAGATAAGAAATGATGAAAAATATTCACCAAATCCAAATAAGTATATTTATTTGAGGAAACATGTGAACACATCTTTGAAGAGGAGTTTATTTGGTTTACATACTAATCATCTCAAATATGAAAAAAAAAATTTAAAGATTATTATTTTAAGTTCCAATTTTGGGAGAACCCATCCATTCCTTTTACATGAGGCAACATCTTTTGGTTTAATAAGTACATTTCAGTATGAATTATTTGGTGGGCAGCTATAACATTCCCTAAAGTTAAAGGAAAAGAATCCATTTCCATAACATCAAAGTATGAGGTGAAGCAGCAAGTGTGGATGAAGGAACTACAGAAAATTATTGAGAATGTCTAGGTAAGATCACTGAGGAAGGCAGCTGTCCTAAACAACAGATTTTTCACGTAGACAAAACAGATACAAAGAAAATGCCATCTACAACTTTCATAACTAGAGAGGAAAGTCAATGCCTGGCTTCACAGCTTCAAAGGATAGGCTGACCCCCTCGGTAGTGGCTAGTGCAGCTGGTGACTTAAAGTGGAAGCCATTGCCCATTTGCCATTCTGAGATTTTAGCACCCTTAAGAGTGATGCTAAATGTATTCTTCTAGTAATCTATAAATGGTAGAACAAAGCTTGGATGATAGCATATCTCTTTAGAGCATGGTTTAATAAATACTTTAAGCCCACACTTGAGATCCATTGCTCCAAAAATAAATATAAATTAAAATATTACTGCTCATTTATATTTTTTTTGGTCACCTAAGACCTCTCTCTAATAGAGAGATACAAGGGGATATATACTGTTTTCATGCCTGTTAATGTGAAATCCATTCTGCAACCTATAAATCTAGAAGTCATTTTGAATTTTCTGTCCTCTTATTTAAGAAATACGTTTTGTAGGCCACCCCTCATGGCTGACACCTGTAATTCTAACACTTGGGGAGGCTGAGGCAGGGGAATTGCTTGAGCTCAGGAGATTGAGACCAGCAGGAGCAAAAGGGAGACCCCATCCTAAAAATAGGTGGACATTGTGGTGGTTGCCTATAGTCCTTGCTACTTGGGAGGCTGAGGCAAGAGGATCTTTTAAGCCCAGGAATTTGAGGTTGCTGTGAGCTATGACACCAAAACACTCTACATTTTGCAATGATATAAGAGCCATAGATAGCAATCCCTCTAATGGAGCTATGGAAAGTAAATTGAAAATCTTCTAGAAGAATTTATTATTCTAAATGTCATTAGGAAAATTTATTATTCTTGAATGGATTTCTAAGTAACAGTGTTGAGAAGGGTCTGGAAGAAGTTGGATCCTTATGGATAACTTTGAGGGGGATTCAAGATTTCAGTGAAGAAAATAACTATGGATGTGTTACAAATAGCAAGAGAAGTGGAACCAGTGGAGTCAGAAGATAGGTTTGAATTTCTGCAATCTCATGATAAAATGTGAATAAACGAAGAGTTGCTTCTTATGGATAAGCAAAGGCAGTGGTTTCTTGAGTTGAAATCTACTCTGATGAAGAGCTCGTGTACCATGTTGAAATAACAAAGAATTTATTTGTTAAGCAGGTCCAGGTCAGGTTCAAACTTGCCACCCCTAGTGAGCAAAGCCAGCACTCTAACCACTGAACTAAGGCACCTGCTGATAACAAAGAATTTACAATATTACAGTAAATTTTTTGATAAAGAATTGGCAGAGTTTGAGATGATTAACTCTAATTTTGAAAGATCTCCGGCAAGTAAAATGCTATCGGACATCATCGCAAGGTACTGATAAATCTTTTATAAACAGAAGAGTCAACTGACATTGCAAACTTCATCATTGTTTTATTTTAAGAAAGTTCCACAGGCACTGCAATCTTCAGTACCCATGAACATGGACCCAAGAGCTTCTATCCGCTAAAGATTATTACTGCCTGACACTTAGATGATCATTAACATTTCTTAGCAACAAAGCCTTCTTAAATTAAGTTTTGTACATTGTGTTTTAGACATAATGCAATTGTACATTTAATAGTTACAGTATAGTGTAAATGTAACATATATATATATGTAACATTTGCATAGATACACTGGGGAACCAAAAATATTCTATGACTTGCTTTGTTGCAGTGATTTAGAATTGAACCTATAATATGTCTGAAGTAATCATGTGATCAGGAAGGTGAGTTCTTTACCAATTCTTCTGAATCCTAAGGCAAGTTAAAGAAAAACATAATGCATAATATTAAAGAAAAGAACCTGAATGTAAAATTTTATCAGCTCACATTTTGAGTGCCTGGTCCTTGAAAAAGTTTCACTAAGACACCCCTTCAATTTCTAGGAATGTATAATTTATTGAGATAAAAACAATGAATACATAAGCACATTATTAACTAGCACACAGACAACAGGGAAGGGGAGTTGGAAGTTAGCATCATAATTCTCTCTTTAATAGAGAGTTATTAAATCTTTATCCATAATAAATGCATTTCATTTTTCTAAATGGATTTCTATAAACCTAGTGGAATCAGTAATTTGCCAGATATTGTAAAAAGGGTAGTACTAAATATTTTACAATAGGTTCAATCTCTTTGTCTGAGTCACATTGCTTATAAATGAGTCACCTAAAGCCTTATTAGCGGCGTCTCAGTGATTTTCAAAGAAAATCTGTTGTGAATTTCCTAAAATTTCATGCCCTTATATCTCCAATCAGAATTTTTTGAGAGAACAAAGAGATCAAAGCATCGCACCCCTGAATACCAACCACAGCTCTGTAATACATAGAATAAGTGGGCGCTGGCCCAGAACATTGAAACAAATTACTTGGAAGTAAATTTTTTTAAAAGGAACATAAATATGTGAAGCTAGTCTGAAAGGTTAATTACCCTACATACAACTCAGCATAATATTTTCTTCTGTAAAAATATTTTATCTTAATAGTCAGGTGGTTCACTAATATCAAACAAATGACTGTCCACTTGATGACAAGATTAAGTTTGGATTTTAGTAATTGTTTGCTGATTCAGAATAATACAAATAAATCTAAAGCACATGTTTTTATTTTCGGAATTTGAGATATATTTAAGCTAAAGAGGAATTAAGGAAGACAATATTCCCATAATTCTTTGTGCTCTGGCTGCCTCTCTTCCAAAGGAAGGGACTGCTCCTAAGATCACTCTATGAATTAGGCTCAGAAACTTCCTTTTCAGCACCCTATAGCATTAAGTTACTATTTTATATCCGATTTTAATGAGCTACAGTCTGCTGGCTGTCAATGGTGATAATCTTGGAGTTGACAAATTAACTTATATTAAGGCATAGTAACTGATAATATAGTGCTATTTTCTGAGAGAATGTTTGCATTTTAGCAGGGACTCCACATTAGCTCAAAGGAATGACTAATTAACAGTGAAGCTGCAGCACTTTTGACAAGACATTTAGAGGTCTCCTCCTTAAAACCTTTTTTTAGGGTATAGACTATCACAACGCCCTCCTTATGCCCCAAATATGAATGACACTGATTACAAATGTGTATGTAAATGGAAAGAAATATGGTTTCTTCTATTCTTATTTGTTCTTACCATTTTAAGCAGATAATGGCATTCTCTTTTCTTTTTTAATGGAAATTTGCGATAGGGAAGTAAGAAGCCATTTAAAGTCAAAGACTTTTCCAATATTTTAGGAAAGTGTGAGTAAAGAGGTAAGAATTGAAAATAAAAACACAGATAGTGACAACTTGGGGACAGGCAAGACAAAAACAGTTTGGTTTCACCAAGTCTGAAAATGCATTGGAAGAATTTGCAAGTTCTGAGACCTGGGAGGGGACTTTGACCAGACTCTTGGGGCAGGCTGTCGGTGGGGAAGCTTATGAGACAGGATTGACTTGAGCAATGTCAGTGACCTGGGTTCCCAAGCACAGTCCAGCGTCAATAAAGCGGTTGGGGGTTTTGTCCTCTGTGACACATTGGTGCCAAATAAAGCACTGCCTAGTGCTGGAGTGAAAGGCTGATCCCCAGTGATAACTGAGTTTGAATGGTATTTCTACCATTGCCAGTAAGTACATTTCTGCATCCACGCTATAATCTCCCATCTCATTTACTTTTCCAGTTTTCCGTATTGATAACTCTACATCACAGTATCGTGTCCTTCACTGCCCTATACCCTTGCTAAAGAAAAAAAAATTCAGTAATACTTGTGAAAAGATGGTTAGGCATCCTTTATCCAATATCACCATGATAGGTAGAGGGGCCAGCACAGTGGGATTTTACAGTGGGGGAGAGAGACGGGGGTTAACTCTAAGGACAGGATAAGCAAGTGGGAGCTTATAGTCAAGGAGCAGGGTCGAGGAAAGGTTAGGATGAAGTGGGGATTCAGGCACCTTAAAAGTGCTGCCTTGAAAGTGTTCATAGCCACTGCGAACCAACCCTGAGCTCAGAGACTTATGTTTAATAGTCTGGGTTCTGTAGAATATGTGATGGACTGCTCTGTGGAACATGACAACATTTCAAAAGATGCCAAATATGAACTGGTTAAAGCATTTGCTAATTCTAAGACAATTGCAGAAATCGTTGGGAACCTGAATTATTTGAATCTCAGAACTTACCTAAGCAAAGGTCCATACTATGTGAAACCTATCTCCACAACAATAGTAGGAGGAGCTGAATGATTTCTCTTTAAGTGTGATATAGACGAGCATGTTTTGACCAGAAGGCCTCCTCAGGCATTTGACCCCATCTATATTTTACAAGACTTCCCCCAGAATTATCATGGAAGGTCTAATGTAACTTTATCATCAACATTATATTTCTACACTGTAATACAAAGTGGAACCAACCAGCAAACTTAGTCATAATAGAACCAATCCTTTTCAGAAAAAAATAAAAAATACAAGATGCTACCAGGATTCTAGCTGAAGGTAGACTAACGTAATCAGGTATCACATGGGGATGGTGGAGAATAAGACGTAAAAAGGAATCAGATAGTGAGGTCAGGAGGTTCTTGCTAAGCTGACTTAGCAGTGGATCTTATATTGAATTTATTTTTTTTTTAAAGAGTACAAATGGGCTTAAGAGAAATTCAAGAGCTTGACTGAAGTTTGGTGACAAGTGGAATCTTTGTCATCTCTGACCCCACGTTCTCCTTTCCCTTTTCTCCAAAGTATGAAGCCATGATCCCAAATAACTGGTCTTACATGGAGCATGTACCCTCAAACTCTTTACCCTTTTCTTTCTTCATGCTTCATCTAACTTTTCTCCTAACTGTCCTAGTGCCTACTTGGTTATCTGCCAAAATTAAAAAAAATGGAAGCTTATTTTAAATTCATCAGCATTTTTTCATGGGCTTCTGGGACTTCACTTTTCCTTGTCTCAGTTATGCTCCCCTGTCCATCTCTATTTCGTCTCTGTTGGTGACTATCCTAATCTCCTTGCTGTCTAGACAGTGCAGTGCCAATCCTTTGAAATGACTGCCCCAGGCACGGTTTCTGTCACAGACTGCCTGGCCTAAGCACATTGCATTTCCATTGTTGCACTTATTCTTCTCAGAACCTTTGGTGTCACCAGCCACATACAAATCATTCACACGTCATGTCAACTCTATCTTGAAAATATATCCAGTATTTGAACAATCATTTATGAGAATTCAACCACCCAGTGAACCTTCCCTTTCAAATAGGACACTGTGGTTGCCTAACTGAGTCATCTGTTTCCCCTTGGGTACAAGACATATCTATATTTATTTATTTACCCCACAGCCAATTCTAATATTTTATAGCATATTGTGCTCATTATTGAATAAGTGGATGGATGAATGGATGAATAAATTGATAAAGCAATCCCTCTGTCAATCATAGTTAACGAAAATTTTCAGGGTAGTAAGATATAGGAAGAAGGGAAAAGTACTATAATCTGCTTCTTAAGTTTTACTGGAAGAATTAGCACGAGCAGAGAACAATGATGGGTTTTGTCCATTTGCATTTCAAAAACATTTTCAGATAGTATCATTTCACTGAAACCTTACAACTACCCTGAATGTTAAAAGTATTTTAGTCTTTTAGCACAAAGTCCAACATACCCACAGTTAGGGAGCACTGCATTTATTGTTTTGACCTTAGATCACAAGCACTATTTGCTACATCATTTAGTCTATTATCATGGGACTAATTACATTAGGTTATATAAGGAATATTAACAAAATATTCATTTGACTGATATCAATGTTCACACACTAGTAAGATTTGTTTAATTTATTGGCATCAAAGCAGGAGACATCTTGACAGCGAAGTCAAGACACTTGAAATTAAGAAGTGAAAGGTTACTTACCACTGTTCTCCAAAACATGTTATAATTTCCTGTAGCCCAACCCTTGCCTTTTTGTCAATGTGAGTAATTAGGGCTTCTGACTACATTTAATAGTGTTTCAATATTTCAGGAACACTAATTAACCTATGCAATGTTATCTCATTTACATTTTACAAGTTGAAGAAACCAAAGCAGGAAAAGTAAAGATTAAGAACCTAGCACAGGGTCACGTCACCTTGGCAGTGCAGTAAAGATTATTTTTTGAAACCTCTTAATTCCTATTGCAGAGGGAACCTGAAGCTGTAATCTTACTGTGGACACATTGCTGCTTTACTATAGCTGTGCACAGAGTTTTTCCTAATTGCTGTTGATCATCTCAACAACCTTAGACTCTTTATATCTAAGCTCACATCCACCTGCACCACCCTCTTGATACTAGACAGAACTCCAGACCAGCTATTATCAAGCTTTCTTTCCAAGCAATGATCTATGAATCAACACCTCTTTGAGGGCAAGTAATGGTACCAGGACCGAGCATGTTAACTTGTCTAATTCTCCAAGAATTTTCTTGCTTCCCAAGGACACTGCTCACTTGCATCATCTACAGTGGAAACAATTTTCTTTTTAAGATTCATATTGAAATAATTTTTAATACCTGGTTGATTAGATAGATGTCCTTGATGTCTTTTGTGGCTTTCAAATAGTTTCTATTTTTTTCTTCTTTATATGTCTTATCTCTGAAGCAAACATTGTTAGCCTAGGTTGTCTACCAAATTCCTTACTAAAATGATCTTTTAATCATGGATTTAGCTCTGCATCCTAACCACCTGACACCTGGTATATATGTGATTAATACTTCCTGCAGGTTTTTTTCTAGCCATACTTCAGCAAGTTACTAAGGTTATCGATACTCCAAACGTTTCTTGTCGATGAAGCCTTTTCCACCTCTGAAACCTGACTTTGACATGTCACGATTCAAGCATTACTTCCCACTTCTCCATATAACACAATAGCTTAATCAACTTTTCAGTACCTCCCTCAATCCTTCTTCCTTTTTTTTTTTAAAGCTGGAGGATGCTTTTATTTATTTATTTTTATTAAGTCATTTGTACATAGATCATAAATACATTTATGCCATTATGGGCTTCAGTGTGTTGATTATTTGTAAAAATTGGAGTGCTTACATCCTACTAATCAACATAGCCTTCACCTCATTTACCCAATTAAAGCATTAAGACATCTGTGTTCTACACCTAATAGATCCAACTTGTACTTGCAATATACTCCATAGGTGTGGTCCCCCTACTAACCCTCCCTCTATCGGCCCAACCCCCTCCCTTCCCTTCTTCATCCTAGGCTATAGTTGTGTTTCATTTTTCATATGCAAGTGTGAGTGATTATAAATTGGTTTCACAGTAGGACTGAGTACGTTGAATTTTTTTTTCCATTCTTGAGATACTTTACTAAGAAGAATATTTTTCAGCTCCATCCATGTAAACATAAAAGAGATAAAGTCTTCATTTTTTTTTAATGCTGCAAAGTATTCCATGGTATATACAGATACCATAATTTATTGACCCATTCATGGGTAAATGGGCACTTGGGCTTCTTCCATGACTTGGCAATTATGAATTGAGCTGCAATGAACAATCTTATGCAGAAACATTCAGAGATCTAAATGCAGACTTGCTGTTTGATCCTGCATTTCCTCTTCTAGGTATGCATCCAAAGGACCATAATCCTTCTAATGCACTGTCCTTAGCACGTCACAGTCCATCACTATCCTCTGTCTTGGTTTCAGCTTCATTGAAGGAGACACTGAGATGTAGGTGCTTGAAGCATGTAGATTATTTGGGAGGTGATTCCAGGCAGAAAAATTAAGGCTGTGGGGAGACTGACTCAAGGATGAAGAAAAAAAATAAAGTAAAACGTGCAATAATGAGCCACTTATCCCAATGAACACATGGACCACAATCTTATGGGTGGTCTTCTGTGAAACCGTGTAAAGCATACTTCAGAAATTTCCATGAATGGATATGGAATTTACCCTATTACTCTACATTCTTGTTGGTTGAGATTTGTATTTTGGGATTAAATTCTTGTCACTGTCACAATAGGTTGAATATATGCTGAACAAGCTTTTGAAGCATTAGAGAATGTTTGAGACAGATAAACTGAGACCCAGTGGCACTCGTGGTGGGACCCGGTCAGGATGCATGTGAACTGTTCACTGCAGGTATATTCAGAAGTGGAATGAGAGGATGTGAGGCAAAGCTTGACCACTTCCTCATATTTTCATCATATTCCCTGAAATAGATTGCATGGAGCCTCTCTTCCAATACTGATATAAAACCTACTAATTTCCTAATTCACCTATCTTCTCTTCTAGATTTTTGGAAAATCTAGCTATCCACTTTCTGGATCTATACCCAAATAGCTGATTATTGCCAAATAAAGTAGTGACTGATTCCTTTTAAAATTATAATCATATTCTCAAAATTTAATCCCCTAAACTCAGACAGTTCTCTTCCAATTCCCTCATGTGTTATTTTTTCTATTCTCCATAGTTTCACATGAAGCTGCTGCAAAACATATGGGTCCAGTCTGCAGGGATCCAAAGCCTTGTAATGAGTTATCCTCTTACTCTGGAGGAGAATTCTTCCAAGATTGAAATCAACACATTCTACCAGAGCTCCAGAGCTCAGCCCTGCTTACCCAAGTTCCTTTCATGGAATTCAGTTTTGCAATTGCTGTCTTTCTTTGTTCAACACATAACATCCCCAATCATATACAGCAAAATAAAAATCTTAAATCCCTTTGAAGGCACATAGATTTCTGGCTGCTTCCTTATTTTGCTGCTATTTTTTATAACAAAATATAATAATAACTGTATATATGTATTACCCTACTTCTCCATCATCTATTATCTGTCTCAACAGTTCCACCATTTGGCCCAACAATGAAACAATCCTAAACCAGTTCACAAATAATTAACAATTTTGCCAGAGTCTTGGCTCGGCACCTGTGGCTCAAGCGGCTAAGGCGCCAGCCACATACACCCAAGGTGGCGCGTTCGAATCCCCAGCCCAGGCCCGCCAAACAACAATGATGGCTGCAACCAAAAAATGGCTGGGCATTGTGGCGGGTGCCTGTGGTCCCAGCTACATGGGAGGCTGAGGCAGGAGACTCACTTGAGCCCAGGAGTTGGAGGTTGCTGTGAGCTGTGATGCCATGGCACTCTACCCAGGGGGATAGCTTGAGGCTCCGTCTCAAAAAAAA
>CAUYQV010129147.1:0-21569 GCA_963574575.1 Galagoides demidoff
TTTTTTTTTTCCTGTATACTATTGTAGGGCCCCAGGACTACCAAGGAAACTGGAGAGCTTGAAATTTATAATTACAGCAAATGTTTTAGAGTCATTCTAGCATTTTTCTACTCCCTAGGGTGAAATACATTCTTGGGTAATCTCTGTAAAGATAATTTTTACCATTTTTAGCTAAGATATAACCTATATAATAATGTGCTGTGAAATGTAGCTTACAGAATGCTTGAGAACAGTTGTTCTCAAAGTGTATCCCTCACCACCCCTAGAGGCAACAACTATGTCATCCAGGAACATGTTAGATCCAAATTCTCAAGTCTTACTCTAGACCTACTGAATCAGAAAACTCCCGGGAGAGGCCCAGCAGTCTGTTTTAACAAGCCCTCCAGGTGAGTCTATGTATGTTAAAGTAGAGAGCCACTGGTATAGAATTATCTGAGGATGTCTTAGAGATGGAAAGTACCATTTAAGCCAGAATAAATAAAACATCTTATCAACATTCAGGCTAGTCACTTTAACTGAACCTTTCTTCTAACAGCCATAAAAGAAAATGGTTGACAACTTTTGTTTTATTTGGCAATTCACAGTCTGAGCAATAAACTGAACTGCCTGAATTATCTTTCTTATCAAAACAGAGCAGATTCTGGCTGGCTGTGATATATGATGGCAACCGCCAGATTCAAAGAAAATCAATATGCAAATCAATACATTTAACGCCAAGTCTCATCTGTCAAGTCTTTCATATAAACTAGCTTAATTAGGAGCTCGGTGAAATGCAAGAATAGGCCTAACTCAATGCCCCATGCCAAAGCTTTATCAATAATATATAATTTTCCAAAAGAGAACACAAAGGATCAATATTCAAGCTGCCTCACTTCAGAAAATGGAAAGCTGAACTTGACTCAGAAACAATTTGGTAACTCAACCTATTCTATGCCTACAGGTAGGAGCTGACAAATCCATGAAAATTCTACTGCTAGATACACAGAACCCTTGTCCTTAAAAGTTATCTTATCTTTAAGACCTGATCAATCTTAAGATTATCAAAAGAAAATCATCACAATAGAAAATCATCACAATAGTTCTTATCATAGGCTGCACATGAGAACCACCCAGGGAACTGTTAGAAGGCCCATGGCCAGTCCACACATCCAAGACAAATAGTTCTTAAATTTGAACATGCACCAGAATCAATGTGAAGGCTTCTTAAACCACAGAGAACCACACTTTGATAACCCCTACCTCAGACCAGTTATATCAAAACGTATGGGGCTGCAACCCTAACAACAGTATTGTTTAAATTTTCCAAGTGATTCCACTGTGAAACCAAGATGACAATCACCAGTCCTTGGGCCAACACCATCTGGCCACAAGTCTAAGGTTTCCCCAGCATGGAATGTCTATGGGAACAAAGGGAGGGAAAGATCAAGTAACACCCAGAAAATTTATCTGTGAGCATAAGATGAGGAAGAAATTCCTAAAAATGTCCACCAAAGTTCATACATTGAAAATGATAATACAGGTTTTGAGATATTTCTCTAGAACTGGTAAGGAATGCTAATGTCCATGGAGAACACAGAATAGAGTCCCGATGTACCAGTCACAAAAGAGGGTCATCTAGACAGATTTCAAGTGTATAGGAAATGAGGCCACCTGGCAGGCATTGAACCAGCAGAGCTGGGCAGAATAAAGACTATGAGCATCACAGTATATATACTTATCAGTCATCAGAGAGGGAAGGAAGAGGTTGTTGGGTGAAGAAACTAGGAAAAATAGACGGCAGTAAAACATTAGATCTCCTGGGAAGTTTAAGATAAATGTGCTTACCTGCAAAACTGAATAAGAAAGCAAACTTAATATTCTATCTGGCCCAGAAGTCTGTGAGTGGTTCACAGAGAAATAATAATAACAATAATAATAATAAATGATACCTAAAATGCATTGAGCCTCTTTTATGGGCCAGACACAGTTCTAAGAACTTAACATAGATTAACTCACTCCTCATAGTTTACAGAATGGAGACCATCTAAGACCCAGAGAGCTTAAGTAACATGTTCAGGTCACAGAACTGTTCAGATAGAGCCATAATTTGCATCCTATAGCCTGGCTCCATAGTTCATGCTCCTAACCACCACCAGAACTCTTTGTATGCTTCTCCACCTTCTACAAGGGGATCTTTAGAAACTAACAACATACTTCTAACATCACTAAGATTCTCTCTCATTACTATCAAATTGAAGTGAAAGTTCTATATATCTGTTATGTTAATTGTAACGCTAAATATTTAAATCACTTAGTATTTTCAGAAAGCTCGTTTTCTTCCTAATACACAATGACAGACCCAAAAGATGGCAGGAAAGCACTATTGCAGCTTTTTACTTCTTATTCTTTGAAAAGAACAACAAAAACAGAACACAAGGCAACCAAAAATCTTGAGTAATCATGACTCCTCCCATCCTGAAACACAACAGGGGCTTAATAAATATTGGTTAAGTAGGGAGATTGAATTAGCAAAGAAAAAAAAAGAGTTAGGAGAATGTACACAGGAAGAAGACACCATAGTGGCCACTCACATTTCACATGGTAACTAACATTGATATGTAGCTTGACACTGTGTGAGGAGCTTCGAGGATATTCCTTCCTATTTTTCACTCAATATTCATACATCTGGGCTGCTATCCCCTGGAAAATGGGAGATACTATTAAATATTCACTTACAAAGATGTACCATGCATTATTCATAAAAGTAAAAAATTTAAGACAACTTAAATGTCCAAAGGAGAATAGCAGTGAAATAAATTATGGCACAGCCACACAATGGAACTTTAATGATGAGGGGGAGAGGGGCTTACAATACAGTGTCAAACAAAAGGAACAGGAAGAAAGACTTTACATACACCCCAGTGCCAAATACATATGGACATACAGAAAAGACAGGAGGAAACATACTGTAATGTTCTTAGGAGTTTTCCTCGTCTGTGAAAATGTGGATCAGTTATTTTCGTCTTTATGCATGTCAATATTTTTCAAGCTTTCTATGATTTATAAAAGTAATCTCTTTACAACTAAAGAAAGTAATTTTTTAAAAAGAAGAAAAAATTCATTTAGGATAAATGATCACAGCCAAGGTACAAGGCCAGCTTTCCCCTTCCTTCTCGGATAAAAGAATAATCCTATTTTAAGTTTACTAATTTTGAGCCCACAGAAACAAGCGCTTGAACTAATGGAAAAATACTTCTAGTATTAGCACACCAATTGACATTTTAAGCAATTTTCAAACTTGTGCTTTTCTCCAGTAGGTTTCGTTTTCAAATGAAGCTTAAAGTAGAATAGCAATATATAAAATGGAAACATAACTGATATGTTCAAAGTTGGATGTGACATTCAGAGTATCAGGGCCACCAATCTCCTCCTACTCCTGTGAATACATCATTGGGGAGCTCCATACTCTTGAAAAACAACTCAGGAGCCATCATACCAAAAGCTTTTCTCAAAAGTTCAAACTAGGGTCCTCTCTACCCCCCTGGCAATAAATAATGGTGCACTGGCTTTATCTGCGTGACGGGTTTTGAGCTTGTGCATAATAACTACACAATGGCCTGCTGGGTTTGTGATCAGAGGCCTCTTCAAATCTGTGCACTCTGACATTAAAGTTTCATGGCACCTAAGGAATGGATCGATACACTGGCAAATTTGCTAAGCTTTACTCTATAAAGGATTTCTTGGTTTGTTTAATTTTTTTATATTTCATACTGTGACTGTTAGATACTTGTAAGGAATGCAGGTATCCACAGCATACTTGAAGGAATGCAATCTAGGTTAACTGAATTTTTATCACATGCATGACCGGTTCAAAGCAAAGTTCTGTAAGACCTAACTCAAGGATGCCCACCCCCTCCCTGTTTCAGGCCAATGGTATCTAAATTGTAACTCCTTGAGTTCAAGAATTGCCTGGGAACCACTAGAGGGCAGTGGGGCTTGGGAGGACATGCTCTGCCACTCTACTTCAGGGAGAGCAGTGCCACCCTCCCCTGTATTACATGTTGGCATTTCACATCATATTTAATTTGTAGAAAAGATGCCACTGATAAGATTTTCACTCTGACAATAACTACATTAAGACATGTCCATCTCTGCATTAATGCCCACCATGTCCTACCCATGGAGAGATGTAAAGGTAATCCTATGATGCTAAAATTACCCCTGCTAACATTTTGGTGTATAATAGCCAAGCTTAAGTCCTTCATAGCCTTTAAGAAATATATAGATATTTATCAATAATTTTTTTATAAAATTTAGAGCATACTATATAGACTTTTATTTTTTGTTTTTCAGTTGATAATATCTCTTGAATATATTTTATGCCATTAAATATAAATCTAGACTATTTTCAATGTATAGAACTTCACAGGATAGGTCTACCATAAAGCTGTCTGCTCTAAAAATAATTTTCTAAACCACTGAGCAGGCAGGCCAGGTATTAATATTTTGCTGAGTAAGGAAAAGGAAGTCCTTCCCAATACCCAAAATTACAGTAGAGACAGTTACCAGATTTGACTCCACAGAAAGCTACTTCTGATGCTGAACAATTAAGTATAAAGTCTCCTAAAGTCATTGTCATGAAAAGCTATCTCTCATCAACAATCAGGGTCATAGCAATTTGATATTCCCAGATAAATGCTGAAATTGTCGTTTCCTTAGGCACAGCTTGTTTGGGCTATTCACATCACATCCTGAGCTTTAGAACCCTGCATCAGCTGTTGGATGGGAATGACCTATATCATGTAACCCCCAGCACTAGACAATTTGGGAATCCTCAGTTGTCTCTTCTATCAAGTTTTGAATTGTTGGCTCATCTCAGGATTGTTTGCCTTCCAACACCCCTGGAGCATCTTGACATGGTACAGGTGTTGGAGGGCAAACAATCCTGAGAAGAACTCTTTAGCAGTGGCAAGTTTTCTGAGCAATCACTTTCCAACTTCCACTCAAAATGACAATGACACAAGTCTGCTTGCGTAGCCCAGACAGGCTTTGATCAGGACCTTTGAAAGAGTGATGTCCCTGAGAAAATCTCTCTAGATATAAGACTCAAGCAGGTTTGAATAGATTGGTTTAACAAATGGTACCTTTGGGGTATTTTTAATGAAAAAGGCATCATCCATCATTCAAGAGCTAGAAGAGCTATACCCTTCTACCACTCCCTGCCACCACTAGTCACTGCAAATTCATTCATCAAGCAAATCACATCACTCCCTTGCTCACAGCCTTCCAACATCACCTCAGTGGCATGCAGAAAGAACTGTAAGGACAAGAGCTATAAGCCAAGATGAGTTTTTGGTTCAAAAAAAAACCCAGAAAGGTGGCTTGTGCACCTTTGTTGATGCAGAGAAAAGGAAAAGGCAATGGTGCAGAAGTGAGAATGGATGGACAGGCAGAAACCAGATGACATAAACTTGTAGAAAACAGTAAGGATTTTGGCTTTACCCCAAGTGAGTCAGAAAATCACTGGGTAATTTCATGAGGTGAGGGATAAAAAATGACATATATTTTAAGTGTGACTTAAGATTCTTTGAAGAGAACAGCTTATAAGGATATGCCATGTATTTAATTTCCTTTGGCTTACCTGATAGGACTATAGAACTGAAGGACCATAGGCTTATCCCTGGCTTCCCAGTTGGCTTTGTGACACCTTTAGACTCTCTTTTACCCCTGGGAAGCTGTCTTGCAAAGGCACAACAATGGTTATCAAATGGAATGAGTTCCAAAATGGAGCTTCATGAGCACAAAATCAATCCCAATTTTTAGGGCACTGTGAACTTTAACAAACCCCCCAAATATAATGACTACATACTTCACTGATTTGTGCATCTGAAAAAAATTTATTGAGTTCAGGTATTATTAAGATGATAACTAAACCCTGCTCATGCATTTTGATATGTGTTTAATAGATGTCATTAAGGGAATAGCATGTTACAACCCATGGAGTAGCAATAGTGTTTTCTACTGATGATCCAGCTCGAAGAGTTATTTCAAAGAGATTCTGTATGTGCTCACCTTGGTCAGCAACAAGGTTTTCTCTTCATGCTGTCCTTGGCTTGTCAAGCATCAGAAAGAGGAATATAACAGGTTGAGTCAAATGGGAAACTGGGAAGAGTCTGGGCAGGAAAGAGTGTCGCTTCTACCTGGACAATTGCAGCTCGACCACTGGTCTGGTGGTCAGGGACTTCCCCAACTTCAAGGCAGCCTGCTATTGACTTTGGAACATCTGTGTTTTTGGCATGAGGGCTGATAGTGAACATGGACAGTAGCTCTCCACAATGCATCCACCCTCTCACTTCCCTTATAGCACCTCTTCTGCAGGGATAGAAGATGTGGGCTTAAAGAACACAACAAAAGGTTTCTGTTCCAGTCATAAGCCAGCACCTTTTTTGAAGTCAGTTGGTCACACCCAGTGTTCACCTCTGTTTCTGTCACTGCGTAGGGTGATTCAGTCTATCTGTGAGGGCAGATTCCTAGTATGGTCTCTTGGTAGAAGTTAAGGAATTGAGGATGGGATGAGTGTGAAAACACTCTTAATAAATATTTACCCTATCATATGAAAATCCAAATCAAATACAGTGATGAAGGCACAAGGGCGAGCCTCATTTTGGTATCATAAGAAATGAAAAGATAAAAGAGAGGACTCACCAATTTAATCCCTACTTCACCACTTTGGGCTACTTGATATAAGGCACCAGCTTCAAAAGTGATTTGCACTGAATAAATGTTTTCAAAACCCACCTTCCAAATACCCATAGTTACCATTTCAAAAAAATGCTGCTCAGCTCAAAGGCAAGTCTACCAGTTACCCAGCCACCTGGTCATGGAAAGAAGCAGGGCACAGTGGAACACCAAGTAAGAATAAATTACACTGTCTGACATCCATTATTTACAACAAATGTGTTTTTCAGGCACAAAGGAGAAAAACAGACGAGCTTCCTGCTCTCTGGGAGCTTACACTCCAGTACAGAAAAAACAAAAATTAAACAAAGAGGCCAATGAATAAACATGAAATGGAAAACAAAGGAAACCCGTGAATGAACATGGGCATTTCATCAACTGCTGCCCAGACAATAAAAGAGAATCTCAGGATAACATTATAAGGGTGGGGAAGCAGGGTGGTGGGTGCTACCTCGGAAAGAAGGGTGGATTCGTTTCCAAGGGATGCTATAACAAAGTCTCACAAACTGGTAGTTTAACAGAGACTTATATTCACGTGTTTCTGGAAGCTAGAAATTTAAAATCAAAGTGTTGGTAGGATCAGCTCCCTATAGCCTCTGGGGCTTGCCTTTTGCAACTTTTGTTAGCCACAGGTGCTCCTTGGCTTGGAGGTTTAGTGACAACATAACCCAATCTCTGCCTCCATTTTCACATGTCCATCTTCCTTGTGCATCTCTGTGTCCATACTACCCTCATCTTATAAGGATGCCAGTCACTGGAGTGGGGCCAACCCTAATCAGCTCATCTTCAATTGATGGCATCTGAAGAGACCCTACCTCCGGAAAAGTAAATGAAGTCACATTGAAAAGTACCCAGGGTGAAAACTTGAACATACTTTCTTTGGGGGAGAGGATCATAATTTGGCCCCTAGTAAGTAGTTAGAGAAAGATTCTGTGAGGAGGGGACATTTGAACCGAGCTCCAAATGACAGGCAGGAGTTGACCTAGCTATGATTTAGGTAAAGAACTTTCTTGGCCTCCACCTGGAAAGAGAAGCTTGGAAAGGTTCTCTTGAGGAGAAAATAGATTTTATGATGCTGAAAGCCATTTGAAGGAAAAAATGAAGATTATAAGAAAAGAAAAGAATCATGAACATGTGTACACTAGCATTTCTAGGTCCCTATGGCAGCATTACTTATAACAGTTAAGAAGAAATTTGTATTAAATTATGCAGAAACTGGCTGGGCACTGTCACTCATGTCATTAATCCTACCATTCTGGGAGGCCAAGGTGGGAGGAACCCTTCAGCACATGAATTCCAGAACAATCTGAGCAAGAGTAAGATTCTATTTCTATTAAAAATAGAAAAATTAGGCTGGGCGCAGTGGCTCTCGCCTGTAATCCTAGCACTCTGGGAGGCTGAGGTGAGTGGATCACCTGAGCTCAGGAGTTCAAGACCAGCCTGAGCAAAAATGAGACCTTGTCAATACTAAAAATTAAAAAAAAAATAGCTGGGGTTGTGGCAGGTTTCTGTAGTCCCAGATGGGAAGCTGAGGCAAGAGGATTGCTTGAGCCCAAGAGTTTGTGGTTGCTGTGAGCTATAAGGCCACAGTGCTCAACCCCACGGTGACTGGGTGAGACTCTGTCTCAAAAAAAAGAAAGAAAAAAGAAAACTTAGCCAGGTATCCTGGTGAGCCCAGATAAGTGGGAGGTTGAGGCAGGAGGATCAGGATGTTGAGGCTGCTGTGAGCTAACCTGAAACCATGACACTCTAGCCCAGAGCAACAGAGTGAGACTCTCTCAAAAATAAAAAGAAAGAAAGAAAACAAATTAAAAAGAAGTATCAGAAACTTACATGAACAGCATCCATCTGCCAGGGAAAGGTGCAGGGAACCAAAACATGGCTGTTCTGCAGCCATTGATATGAACGAAGACAAAGTAGAAAAACAGGGAAATGCTTATAATAGGCTAAATGAAAAAGTAGGACATTTACATTTTTCATTAAATTATGCAGACATATATGTTTATCTATTATTAAACCAGAATTGTCATCATATTGTATCACTGTGATTGTTAAGATGGTGACATGTGTTCTTTTAAACTCTTCACTAATTCCTGCATCTAGAAGTTATATCACTTTCTATAATAGATATAATTTTTATAGGAGCCAGGAGTAGTGGCTCATGCCTATAATCCTAGCACTCTGGGAGGCTAAGGCAGGTGGATTGCCTGAGCTCAGGAGTTTGAGACCAGCCTGAGCTTACAGCAAGATCCTTTCTCTAAAAATAGATAGGTGTTTCTTCTTACAGCCACCTGAACTTCGATAAACTGAACAAGATCACACACTAAGGAAAAGAATCCCTACTTAATAAATGGTGCTGGGAGAACTGGATATCCATATGTAAAAGACTAAAAATGGACCTGCACTTTCATCATCACAAAAATTGATTCAAGATGGATAAAATATTTAAATCTAAGGCATGAAATAATAAAAATCCTCAAAGAAAATGTGGGGGAAAAACTTGGAAGACGGCTTGGGGAAAGATTTCATGAAGAAGACTTCTGTGGCAATTGCAACAACAACAAAAATAAATAAATGGAACTTAATTAAACTGAAAAGCTTCATACAGCTAAGGAAACAACAAAAGCAAATAGACAAACTTCAGAATGGGAAAAGATATTTGCATATTAGGAACTGGACAAAGTGTTGATAACTAGGATCTACAGGGAACTCAAATTAATCAACAAAAAGAAAGCTAACAATTCCATAGATCACTGGGCAAGAGACAGGAATAGAACCTTCTCCAAAGAAGACAGAAAAATGGCTAATAAACATGAAAAAAGCTCATTGTCCCTAATCATCAGAGAAATGAAAATCAAAAGCACCCTGAAATAGCACCTAACCCCAGTTTGAATGGCCCACATCACAAAGTCTCAATGCTGGCATGGATGTGGAGAGAGGGGAACACTTTTACACTGTTGGTAGGACAATAAACTAATAAAGCTTCTTAGGAAAGAAGTATGGAGAATCCTCAAAGATCTCAAATTATATCTCCCATTTTACCCTGCAATTCCACTACTAGGCATCTACTCAGGAGAAAAAAATCATTTTATCATAAGGACATTTGCACTAGATTGTTTATCACAGTTCAATTTACAATCACCAAGATATGAAAACAATCCAAATGCCTATCAACTCAGGAATGGATTAACAAATTGTGGTACATGCACCCCCCATGGAATACTATTCAGCCATTAAAAAGATGATGACTCCATATCTTTTGTAATCTGCTGAATGGACTTGAAACACATTCTTCTTAATAAAGTATCACAAGAATGGAAAAGCAATTATCCAATGTACTCAATACTAATATGAAGCCAGTAGACAATCTGATGCATGTCCACATAGGTGAAAAACTCATTTCAATTCAAGTTGGGGGAGGAATAAGGGAGGATTAGAGTGCTCTCACTGAATGAGCATGGGGCAGCAGGGGGTTTGGCACACCTCTTGTGTGTGGGACATAACCACAAGAAGGACTCTACCTAACAAAAATCAAATATTTTGACCTGGTTGTTTATTCCCTCACATTAACCTGAAATAAATTTATTTTATATAAAAAATAAAATAAAAATAGTCGGGCATTGTGGTAGGTGCCTATTGTCCCAGCTACTTGAAAGGCTGAAGCAAGAGGATCACTCAAGCCCAAGAGTTTGAAGTTGCTGTGAGTGATGATGTCATGGAGATCTACTGAGGGTGACAAAGTAAAACTGTCTCAAAAAAAAAAAAATCGTGGAAAAACATGACAATTCAAAAAAAGTTATTATAAAATAAAATAATTATGTAGCTATGAGATCCCAATAACTCACTATATCTGCTTTAGATATTTCAATAAATAAATTATTATAAATTGACTTGAAGCTCCCTTGGGAAAGGTGCTGTTTTCTTTCTTTCTTTTTTTTTTTTTTAAGGTTTCTTTTTTTTTTTTTTTTTTCATTTTTTACACATTTTTTTGGCCAGGGCTGAGTTTAAGCCTGCCACCTGTGGCATATGGGGCTGGCGCCCTACTCCTTTGAGCCACAGGTGCTGCCCCAAGGTGCTGTTTTCAAACCACACATACAAGGCAAAGAAAAATTTCTCATGATATTCTTAAAACAACATGGCCTTGTGAAATGCATGCAGATGTCATCAGCTTTATGAAAAAGCGAGAAGATTCCTCGGAAGTCAAAATCATCTTGAGGGGAAAAGCTATTATTTCCTGGAACAAAACAGCATTTACTGTACCATGAGAAATGTTTCATGTACCACATTTAAAATATGCTGCATGCCCGCGAGGATCAGGCTGTGTCTATGTTCTTAGGAGAAAAAGTGTTGATTCACAACAAGAATTGAAATTGGGCTGAAAAGATGCCCTGGCTCATAATCATAAGTCTTAATCAGCAGTTTCACAAGCTGAAACATAAGATTTGTGGAAAGGGATATTTTCTTTGCAGTTAGGCAAAAGTATGTGGTAAATAAATGTCAATTTAAGTAGTACGTTCTCTAAATTTGTCTCTAAAGCTTTTCATTGGAATATTAAATTAGTCTCTTCTGGTGATACAATATAATATTCCCAACTTGGAAAGGAAGCGAATTTTAAGCATCAACTGTGAACAAGACTGGTAAGTCTCAAGCAGTCATATAATGAAAAAGGTTAGCTTGAGTTGCCTTCTTGAGCTGCCAAATCTAAGAATTTGCATTTTGATGAAGTTAGTTACTCAGATAAAGTAATACCATCAAATGTTTTTACTTAGTTTTCTACACGTGGCCCAGTCAACATTTTATGCCATTTTGTACATTTATTATTTATTTTTATTTTTATTTTTATTTTTATTTTTAGAGACAGAGTTTCACTTTGTTGCCCTCGGCAGAGTGCCATGGTGTCACAGCTCACAGCCGCCTCTACCTCTTGGGCTTAGGTGATTCTCTTGCCTCAGCCTCCCAAGTAGCTGAGATTACAGGCACCTGCCACAATGCCTGGCTATTTTTTTTTCTTCTTTTCCTTTCCCTCACCCCCTCCCTCCTTCTCTGTCTGGTCTCCCCTTCCCTCATGGCCAGGCTATTTTTTGTTGCCGTTTGGCCAGGGCTGAATTCGAACCCACCACCCTCAGTATATGGGTCTGGCACCCTACACACTGAGCCACAGCACCACCCCATTTTGTATATTTAAAAGCCAGTTTTATAAAATCAATGAATCCAGATATTCAGACTTTTCAAGAATAGATTAAGGCCTACTGCAGACTTCTTTTAGTGACCCAGATCATTCAATATTTGATGTCCCAGACCAATCACTATTAAGTGACCAAAGGCAAACCATACACTACATTAGCCTCAGGTTATTCCATCTGAAAAACAGAGATAATCATGCCACTTAGCATGTCAGAAATATCAAATGGAACACAATGTATGAAATTTTGTATATTGTAAAGTGTCATAGGAATATAAATAATGCTTACCACCCTCCAAAGGTGACGATGAGTATTAGGCAATGGGAGGACTCTGCCTGCTCTTTCGCATATCCTTAGAATTTAATATGAGCATCACATACTGATCACGATGCTGTCATTATCTTTTACCTCCCAGAAAAATCTTGCCATCTCTTTGATATCGCTGTAGGATCAAATATCAAATACAGTGTAGTAGGTATTCAAATATCTCTTCCTGACAGTCTCAACTTGGCAATATTCTGAGTTTCTTATTCATTTAACCTTGTAGAAACCAGAAATTACTGATGAAGACTTTTGTGCCCTACTCTCAACAGAGTCCCCTTCAGGCCCTTTAGGAAGAGTGGGCGTGAAGGGCAAGCTAAAGTTTTTATTTTCAGAGACAAATTTTACAAACATTGAACCAAGAAGAAATGGCTTCTTTAAAATGGAGTGGTTCTTTTTTTTTTTCACCAACCTAATGTATGATTTAATGGTGCAAAAGATATACATTCAGTTAAGTCATTTTTCCAAGTGGTCATCTTGCCTAGCTACCCACTTGTTTCCACATGACTTTTTCTCAGTGCAATTTTAGAATTTTTCTTTTTGGAATCAGAGTCATTATAAAATCTGTATAACATTATGGTCTTTGCTTTTTCATCAAACCAAATCATTCTTTATATTCAACAACCTGGGGGTGGGTGACTTGTGTCTGCTTTTAATAATATAATTCACCTGCAAAGGTTGACAATTTGCAATCATTGTCAGTGTTCAAAAGAAGACTCTAGAGATATTAACCCAAGAGAAATTGCAAAAATATATGGTTCAACATTAGCACCTTTAGAAAAAGTGATTACCTCCTGACCGCAATAAAGGGAAGCTCACAATTGAATATATATAAGCTCTAAATGTGTTTATTAAATATTGATCACAGCAGCCATTCTAAAATGCTTTTGCAAATATCATAGGAAAATATTCACAATATAATGTTACATGAGAAGAAAAGTGGAATAAACATTGTATATTTGTTCTTTCAGGAAACCATTATTTATTGAATTCCTATGCACCAGGTGCTGTTTTAGATTCTAAGTACTCAGCAAAGGGCAAGTTTATTGTGCCAATTTTGTTTAAAAACAGATGAATAAAATAGCTCACATTTGACGTGCTATTCCAGGCTTTCAGCAAAGTATTTAAGTAGTTTATCTGTGTTACAATACTACAGAGAAAGTGCTATTACATCAATTTTACAGATAAGGAAATTGAGCCACATGTTAAGGTATCCAACCAGCATGTTAGAGGCACAGGGACAGAGGTGGATCTAAAATCCACATCTTTCTCTTCCTTCCTAACTCTGTGTTTCAGTATGTTGTGCCCACACAACACACTGTTTTAAACTAACCACAGTTCCCTCCACCCACTCCACACAAAATCCATAATTCCACAGCCTTTTCTACCTAAGCCAGAAGGTGACATATTTGAGAACAGCAAAATCTATCTTGTTTCCTGAATATAAGAAGTCTGACAATTAAGTTCACAAATTCATCTTAGGAAAAGTGCTACATACCTCATTACTGAATATCACTATGGTCACCTTCAAGGTGACCTCCCTTGAGAGGCTATGTGCCAAAATTCTTTCTCTGGAATAGCCATCAAAGCTGTCATTCTACTATCTGTGATGTCCTGAATGGCATCTAAATTCTTCCTTTCAATATTTTCTTTATCTTTGGGTAAAGAAAAAATTCACTGGTGGCCAGATCAGTTGAGTAGGGAGGGTTCCAATACAGTTATTTGTTTACTGGCTAAAAACTGCCTCACAGACAGTGAGGTGTGAACTGGCACATCGTCCTAAAGCAAAAGCCATGAGTTTTTGGCCAAGATTTTAGTTCAGATCTTCCTGTTTATCTAATGATGTTTACTTGGACTGCTGTGCTTCTCATAGTCAACCAATGATGCTGACGTACAATCTGACATATTTTTGCCATATTTTCATCAGTTATTCTCCCTACTGGCCACTCTTAATGAGTGATGCATTCTCCCCCCTCAGAAAAATATTTAACCCATGAGTACACTGCCGTTTTCATGGCATTATCCCCATAAACTTGAACTAACTTATTCCTGATTTCACTTCCACTTTTGCCAAGTTTAATGAGAAATTCACAAACATGTTCATTGCTCTAATTTAAGCTCCAACATTCTCCAGCCAGCATGTGAAAACAAACATGCAACAGTAAAACAACACTCAGCAAGACACCACCACATGTTAGTGTAAACACAACTGATATACCAAGGTTATGAAACCTTACCAAGTTGTTTGTACAGTGCTTCCAAAGTAAGTGCACAGTGGCAAGTTTGTGAACGTAATTGTCAGACTTATGTTGACTCTTCTAGGTCTTTATTCAATTAAAAAAAAAGTAACAAATTATCCTAATAAACTCTGGCACCTGCTCAAGATTCTGTCTTGTGTATTTAATTTCTTACACTGTGCTTCCCTGATGCCTACCAGTTTCCCCATACAAAGACCCTAAAGACCCAATAACTGAAGACTCACTTGAGTTGTCCTTACTAGTAAGGATCAGATTTTCTGTATTTTCAGATATATCAGAAAGTCCAAAAACAATATGCAGAACCCAGGAGACAGACACCTGGAGTTAAAGATGCATATGTGATGACATTTTGTGTTACTTAAGGTCACGTTAGCTGCCATGGTAGACAAACAAACCCTAAAACCTCAGTGACTGAACATAATAGAAATTGATTTGTTACTCATGGAAAGCCCAACACCTATGAATGTGAGGTATGTCAGAGCAAAGAAAGGGAAAGAACGTCTTGGTCACCTGGAAAGGCAACATTAAGAGAAAGTGAGAGAAGATTCAGAAGTGAAATTGTTTGAGAAAAAGAAAGAACTAAGATCATAACTTTCCATCAGTAATATGACAAAGGAAACTAAAATGATGTCCTATTTCCAGACTGTATGTCACTTTAAAAGCTGAGATGTGGTACACATTTAATTGCTCTTTTTCAGAAGCACTAATTCCCTTTATTGTGTTGTAAAAACAAAACTACTGAAGAAAAATGTTTTAAAGCTCTCATAGAAAAATTAATATTCATACACAGCTGTCCATCTGAAACCACATGAAGTTGAAGTCAGTAATTAGCATGGCCAGAAAAGTTCCAGCAAGTGGCCTTATATTGGGAGTTTTTTCATTTAAGTCTTTCCCTCTTAAATAAGTCTGTTGGGCATAAATGTGAGATGAAAATAGTGGGGTAATTAGGCAAACCAAGTCCTTGTGTGTAAAGAATACATCATTCTGGGGACACCAACTGTCTGGACTTGGATTTTATCCAGTTAAACAAGGAAGATTTAAACTATGTTTAACCCCTCACACTACTTAGTTTGAGAGATATAAACATGAGAATGGCACAGAGACATTTACCCTCTTCTGCACTGTATCTGTCTGCTTAACAAATTTTTTTTGAAAAGTCTTCTGTAATACACTTCCTTCTACTCCCCCAATCTCAGTCCATTAATACTAAGCTCAGTTATTCTGCATAAGTAAGAAAGGAGGAGGAGGAGGAGGAGTCACCTTCTCACCTGCAGATGAATCATACTTTCTCTTTGCACTTGGATCCCCTTCCTGCCCCACTCGCAGAGTAGGTGAGAGAATAAGGTGGAATCATCCTGTAGCTGCAGAATTTTGCAACCTAATCAATACCAAACTCCTGCTTCCTCATCTTCTGACTCCTGCTATTTTCCCTCAGATGTGGACTTCCAGACAGGTGGACCGCCTTCTACCAGCGGAATAGGGGCACGTAAATGCCTCTGCCTTATGAAATCTTATGAAATGTGTCTTGTACACAGTATGTGAAAAGCATGTCAGTAGATGTATCATTATTCCATTTCGACGTTGTATGCCATTGCTATATAATGCTCCATACCACTGACCAAGGATGCCTTTTAAAAAATGAGATTCAAGAATGCCATTCTGACTTGTATGTTTCAGGAAAAGATTCTAAAACAGCAATGCAGCCATTCTCACACAGAAAGAGCACCAAATGGCACCATTAGTAAGCAAAATAATAAAGGAGAAGAATGGTTCGAGAGAGCAATTGTGGAAAAATAAAGATACGCAGACCCAGATTTTTTGAAAAGTGCCCTACTTCAATCTGTTCTACTATTTCTAAAGTGTTTAAAGAAAATAAGAAGTGAAGTACGACTCAGCAACCCTAAGACATAATATTAAATTCATGAAGTTTCAGAACCATTTCTCCAAACAAAACCTTACTTGGAATCTCAGTATTTTAAACAGGGTGGAAGCCAGGCTGCAGGTCCTGGCACTGTACTAGCATTGGCCCTGAGTTAACGCCATAGAAACCCCAATGGAGTGGGAGGCCCGAGGTGAAACCATTCCCCTAACAGAAGCCAGAGAAAAGAGTCGAGGGAGGGAGGAGGATGTGGCAGGGCAAGAAATAGAATATGGGGAAATTAAAGGGGAAATATAAATGGCTCTTGATTTTTTTATCCATTTGTCGCTCTAGGTCTTCTGATTACAGAGTTTGGTCCATTCACATTCTAAGTTTTTATTGATAGGAAAGGACTTAACTCCTCCAGTGCTGTTACTTGATGGCTGGCTGTTTTGTGCTCTCTCTTCCTTTCTTACTTCCTGTCTTCCTTCGTTAAAAGTGATTTTCTCTAGTAGTGTTTCTAATTTTTATATTTTTCATGATCAAGTAAAGTTTATTTCAAGAATAAAAGGATGGTTTTAACATCTAATAATCAACTGGTGACCATACTAACAGAAGAAAAGGGGGGAGAAAATGTTGTTCATCTTAACAGATACAGAAAACACATTTGATAAATTCCACTACCCATTCATAAAAGCTTTCAGCAAATTTAGAATAGATAAGCGCATCCTTAATCTGATAAAGAATCTCTTAAAAACTCCTACAGCAAACATCATACTTAATAGTGAATTACTAAACGCTCTCTCCCTGAGAGTGGAAAAAAGAGGTCTCTCTCACCTTCTCTCCTTCATGAGAGGGGCCCACTTCCAACTCTCCTTAGAAGTGCTTGAAACTTTCTCTTCGTTCTTCCTAAATAGAATCTCTCTTTGTTTTATTTATTTGTTATCCTAAAAAACAACAACAGGAGGTGACTGTGGCTCAAAGGAGTAGGGTGCCGGCCTGTATGCCAGAAGTGGGGGGTTCAAACCCAGCTCTGGCCAAAAACTGCAAAAAAAAAAACCAGAAATAAGATAAGGCTCTCTCCAGTCACCTCTACTGGACACTGTATTGAAGACCTTATCTTGTACTATGCTTGAATATCTTGTTTTTAATTTTCATATATCTATGGCAGGTTGTTTGATATAAGGTTGCCACGAGACTTGCAAAAACCAGTTTATAACCAGTCATTTTAAAAACATGACAGCCATTCTTACAAACAAGTAAAGATAAATCTAACAGAAATTCTCCCGTTTTTCAAATTATTTTTTTTAATTTCAGAATATGAAGGAGGTACAAATGTTTTTGTTACATGAATAGCTTTTATAATGCTTTAGTCAGGGCTATAAGTGTGCCCAACACCTGAATAGTATTCATTGTACCTGGGAGGTAGGTTTTTGCCCCTCCTCATTTCTTGATTTCCAACAATTTTTCCTTTTTTTCTGTGCCTGTGTGTACCCATCAATTAGTGCCATATTATTAGAAAGTACATGTATTATTTGTTTTTCTATTCTTGAGACACATCACTTGGAATAATGGTCTCCAGTTCCATCCAAATTGTTGCAAAAGACATTAATTTATTCCTTTATGGCTGAGTAGTACACCACAGTACATATGCATGCATACCACATTTTTTGTTAATCCACTTGTGAATTGATGGGCACTGGGTTGGTTTCACATTTTTGCAATTGTGAATCATGCGGCAATAAATATTCAAGTTCAGGTGTCTTCGTTATAAAATGACTTATTTTCCTTTGAGTAGATACCCAGTAGTGGGACTGCTGGATCAAATAGTAAGTCTACATTTATTTCTTTGAGTATCTCCATGCCATTTATCCCTATGGGTTGTACTAGTTTACAGTCCCACCAAGGATGTATAAGCATTCCTTTCTCTCTGCATCCTAGCCAGCATCTATTGTTTTTGGACTTTTTAATACAAGCCATTCTAACAGAGATAAGGTGACATTTCACTGTGATTTTAATTTGCATTTCCCTAGTGATTAGTGATAGTGAGCATCTTTTCTTTTTTTTTTAAGTGCACACGCCCCTCCCCTGCCACATTAACACTTCAGAATAGAAATTCTACCCTTTAACTCCATCTTCCCCACCGCAAAACCACCAAAAATCAAATAATAACATGGAAGAACTGAGTCCTTACCTACCAATAATAGCATTGAATGTACACAGACCACCCACGCTTTTTAACTTTTTGTTGTTTCTAGTATTTTTTTTTTTTTAAGAAACAGAATGTCTGCTGTGGCAGCGTCACACAGCTCACAGCAACCTCCAACTCCTGGGCTCAAGTGATTCTCTTGCCTCAGCCTCCCAAGTAGCTGGGACTACAGGCGCCTGCTACAATGCCTGGCTATATTTTTGTTACAGTTCATCGAGGCTGGGTTTGAACCTGCCACCCTCAGTATATGGGGCCGGTGCCCTACTCACTGAGCCACAAGCATCACCCTTCAGCCATATCTTTTTATACTACCTATCTCTCAAAATGTTGTTAGCTTTGATGGTTCTGTGTTTTAGTCTTCCTACTTAAGATTTATATACTGCAATTACAGCTATGGAGTATTCTTTGTGTCCTTACTGTTGCTGGTGAGTTGTATACCTTCAGAAGATTTCTTATTGTTGGTTAGCCTCTTGTTCTTTCAGAGTAAAGAATTCTTTTTAGCATTTCTTGTAGGACAAGTCTGGTATCGATGAAATCCCTCAGCATTTGTCTGGGAAAGTCTTTAGTTCTCCATCATGGTTGAAGAACATTTTTGCAGGGTGTAATATTCTAGGGTTAAAGCTTTGTTTGTTTGTTTGTTTCCTTCAGCATTTTGAGTTTCTCCTGACCTGTAAGGTCTCCACTGAGAAGTCTCCTGCCAGACATATTGAAGAACATTCACATGTTGTTTTTTTTTTTTCTTTTTTCTTGCTTCCCTTGGGATAGTTTCCTTATTTGTGACCTTTGGGAGCTTGGTTATGAAATGCCTTAAGGTAATCCTGTTTGGATTAAATTCTAAAGTTCTACCACCTTCTTGTACCTGAATATTGATATCCTTCTCTAAGTTTGGAAAGTTATCTGTTAATATTTCTTTGAGTAAAGTACCCCAATCTCTCTCTCTACCTCTTCTTTAAGGCAAGTAACTCTTAGATTTGCTCTTTTGGGACTATTTTCTAGATCTTGTAGATGTGCTCCATTCTTTCTCTTTTCTTTTCTGACTATGTCTTTTCAAATAGTCTGTCTTTGAACTCACAAATGCTCTCTTCTGTTTGGTCAATTCTGCCATTGAGAGACTAATGCATTTCTCAGTTTGTCAACTGAATTCTTAAGCCCCAGAATTTCTACTTGATATTTTTTTTTATTATTTCAATCTCTTTGTTAATTTTTTCTGATAAGCTTCTGAGTTCCTTCTCTATGGTATGTTGAAGTTGATTGTTCTTCTTCAGGACAGATATTTGGAATGCTTTGACTGAGAAGTGACCTTTCTCCATCACTCTGAGTTTGTCACTGGCACCTTAGTAACTGTTTTGGTGAGGTCATGCTCTTGATGTCTACAAAGGCATGTCTGGACACTGAAGAATTAGGTATTTATTTTAATATCTACTGTCTGGGCTTGTTTGAACCCATCCTTCTTGAGAAGGCTTTCCAGATGCTCAAATGGAGTTGAGTGTCGTAGCCTAAGTCTCTGATCACTGCAGTTATATCAACACTGGGGGTGCTGCAAGCCCAATAATGCTTGACTCTTGCAGACTCATGCTGCTACCACCTTGATGAACTTGGCTAAGATATAAGAGATTTCCCTGGATTACTAGGCAAAGTCTCTTACTTTCTTCCTTCACTCTCTGTGCTGAGATGCTGGAGTCAGGGAAGAAGTGATGTGGGTACTCCCTGTGGCCATCAGCGCCAGGTCTCACTTGGAGCCAGGAAGTCTCACACAAAGCCAGTGTGCTATTGCCTGCCTAACAGATGTTTATTAGAAGCCCATGGGCCCTTTAGTCAGCAGGTGGTGAACCTTGCCAGGGCTGGGTCCTTCCCTTTGTGTCAGCATGTTTTCTTCTGATCCAATTTGAGTTCAAAAATACCCTCCAGAAAGTAAGGCCTGGTCTCAGAGTCCTGAAGATTCTGCCTAGTACTTTGTTTCATGGTGACTGAGCTGGAACCCAAGTTATAAAACAAAGTCTTCTGAGCTCTTCCCTTTCCTTTCCTCAAGTGGAAGGCTATCCCTGAGCTGTGCTGCCTGTAGTTGGGGGAGGAAAGCTATAGGCACCAGCTTGGCCGTGGCTGCTGGTGTCTCCCACTCAGCCATGTGCACCCCAAACCCACTGGCTCCAAGGCAGCATAGCCACAGGAATGGCCTAAGGACTAGCCCTATGGCCCCACTACCTTTCAAATTTAGGGCAAACCCCAGGCTCCTTTGTCAGCTTGTGGTGGGGCTGGTAGGAACCAGGGCTTCATTTCTAGGGGGAAGGATCTCCCTCTGGCCAGGCTGGTCAAATGCTCCCTCTGTGGGCACCAGTAGAATTCTGCCCTGTGCTATGTTCCCCTGTGCCAGGGTGGCCCTGAGTTTAAATGTAAAGTCCCACAATCACTTCAGTCTCCCTCCCCTTCCCCAGCACTCTCTCTCCCCTGGGCCACTGGACATCTAGAATGGTGCAGGCAAAAGACTGGCTTTTCTGCCTCCTTCAGTGCCTCTTTCCTTGACATAATGCTATAACCAGGTAGTATGGTCACTCACCTGGTTTTTGGTTCTTCTGAAGGTGCTTGCTTACATGGACAGTTGTTGAATTGGATGTTTGTACAGAGAGATGATTGCTGGAGGTTTCTATTCTGCCATCTTGCTCCATCTCTTCCCTCAGGAAATTTAAATGGAAGAGATGACAGAGAGAACTTCGTTATACTTTTAGAAAGTAAAGAAAGAAAAGTGGTTTTTCTAGTGCCAACTATTGCAGGTCCTTGCACATAACAGGTGCTTCATTTATTTATTTAAGATCAAGAGGTCCTCAGATCACCTATATATCTGTCTAACAAGGGTACAAGTGAACTTCTCTGGAACTAGAATATAAATGTTTTGATACAATGACTAAGCAAATGACATGAAATTTATGTTAACCAGCTTGATGAAAGTATTTCAAATTGTATATGAAAACAGTACAATGTACCCCATGTTTACATTAATGTATACAGCTATCAATTAATAAAAAAAA
>CAUYQV010129149.1:0-24416 GCA_963574575.1 Galagoides demidoff
TGGTCCCAGCTACTTGGGAGGTGGAGGCAGGAGACTCGCTTGAGCCCAGGAGTTAGAGGTTGCTATGAGCTGTGATGCCATGGCACTCTACCCAGGGGGATAGCTTGAGGCTCCATCTCAAAAAATAAATAAATAAATAAAGGTATACTTAGCTACAAATGCCCATTTTGCCATGTGTGAAGACTTTAGGGACACCCTGTACACTAGCCTCATTCTAAGAGATCACTAAGTATCAGAGGCTATAACTTTCCAGGCAGAACCAGGTCGGCATGACTCCAAAATCCAATGCTTTCACCACTACACAAGTTAAAAACTTTCCCCTTGTTCCAAAAAGTCCAATCTCAAACTTCAAAAATGACCACCTCTAGGAACCTGAATCTTTCCAGCCATGGATAAGCTCTCTGAGGTCTCCATGCACAGGCCCTCTCCTCACCTGACCCCTACTCATCTTCAGAGTCACATTCCTTTCACTGATAATTCTGGTTGCATTACATCTCATATCTCTTGATGTCATTACCAGACCTTCTAAGGACACAACCACAGAGATTTTGTACAAAATGAACGACTGGTTTTGAATGCACTAACAAATCAAACCAGCCCATCTGTTTTGGGGGGCAGAGAGATGTTTCAAAATTTTTCTCTTCTGAGACCTTCTAAGGGATTACAAAATCAAGACAGGGTATAAAGAATACAAAATGCTTTCAAAATACTACCTGTGTTTAGCCAACCTATTTGCTCCTCTGTCAGAATTTTAAGTTATCTATGGCCTGTTCTTCTGAGCTCAAGCCTTCTCCTTGTTCAGGGCAGGAAAGCAAAGTCTGTACAACAAGATCCTTCCCAGCCAGCAGGGTGGCTCACACCTGTAATCTTAGCACTCTGGGAGGCCAAGGCAGGAGGATCACTTGAGCTCCAGAGTTCAAGACCAGCCTGAGCAGGAGTGAGACCCTGTCTCTACTAAAAATACAAAAAATTAGTTGGGCACTGTGCCTCTCGCCAGTAGTCCCAGCTACTCAGGAGGCTAAGGCAAGAGGAATCGCTTGAGTCCAAGGGTTTGAGGTTGCTGTGAGCTAGGCTGACACCATGGCACTCTAGCCTGGGCAACAGAATAAGACTCAAGTCTCAAAAAAGAAAAAAAGAAAACACAAGATCCTTCCCTAGCACCTCCATCCCAGTTATCTGAGATGAACTTTTTAAAAAGAGGCCAGGGTGTAAATAAAAGTTACACAAGGTGATGATGCCAGAGAGACTCTCATCTCCTTGCATAACCAGCCTTTTAAAATTAGTGGTTTAGACGCTAAGGGCGGTTTCTCTCAATAAATTCTCCCAACTGAAACCCCCTCCCCCACCAGCCCAACATTCAAGAGGGAGAGAGGACAGGTGGATGAAGGATGAGAAAGGCAAGGAAGAAGCTGAAAATGCCGGCGAGGCAGGTACAGGCCCACCGAGCACCGCTACCCCGCCCCCCACTTCCCCAGCACAGCAGTCTAACACAGCAGACAGCTACATCTGAATCACTTTTGCCTCCATCCCTGGCAACTTTCCCAGCCGGTCCAGAGCTTACTCAAGCACGCGCTGCCCAGAAGTGGAAAAGACCTCCCCTTTAGCCACGGTGCTGCCCACCAGGCACTCCCACTTCCCAGGGTCGCCGCGGCCCGCCCAGCAGCCCTTTGCTGCCCAGATTCTCACCCTCTCCCAGGAACCCCCAGACCACCTCTCCCCTAAGGCCCTTTGACTCTCGTTCCCCACACTCCACAAGTTTTCGCCTCCATCTCCTGACCCCCCGCCCCCGAGCCCCACCACACCCCTTACCCGCCCCGACGCCTGGCACCGCCCCCGCGCCCCCACCCATTGAGGGCTCTGGCCCTCCGGCCCTACCTGGCGGCGGCTGCCGCTCACCCTCAGCCATCTTGCTCCCGCCAGGAGCCTGCCCGGACGCCTGCAGTCCCCTCTCACTATTCGCCCCCGCACCCGCCGGGTCTTCCCCGGCCACACCACAGGCTCCGCGCTTTCCGAAGGAAAATGAGCACCGGCCGGCTATAACCGAAAACCGAGAATTAAAGTCCCCCCAGAGCAGACGGCGGCCATGCCGGTGCGGGGCACTCAGGGAGCATGCCCACCAACGGCCGGCTCGCGGCGACCGCGCTGACCGGGGCGGCGGCCATGTCAGTGCGGGGCACAAGCGGAGCATGCGCGCCAACGACCGTCCCGCCGCCCCGCCGCGGCCGCCATGCTTTTGCGGGGCGTCAAGTTTAGTTGTTGCGCAGCCATGTTTTTGCGGGGCGGTTCCCAGCTGTCATCTTTGTGAGTGACTCTGACATTTCCCGGTCAACACTGCTGTGTTTCCCTACTACTTTTAGAGTTACACTCAAGGAATCCAGACAGACTCGGAGGGGTCTACGCCACCACCTCCAACAGCTTAGACGGTGTTTAGAGGTGGGAGAGACAGCTGGACGGCCACCTCCGTCCTGCCTCCGCCCCAGACTTCGATGCCTCGCGGGGTCTGGTCACCCTCCCGCGGCTCCGCCCCCAGGCCCCGCCCGCCAGCGGCCCGGCCCCGAGCTCGCAGCTGGACGCCCCGGGCCCGCTACCCGCCGACGCCCCGCCCCGCGAGTCCTCCCCCGCGGGCCAGCAGCCCGCCGCCGGCTGGGCGGGTGGGTGGGCGCGGGGCCGCCTCTACCAGCCGGCGGCAGTGACTCGGCGACCTTGGCCCGGAGGTTGTAGCGGATATCCACAGACAGCCCAACGACCGCGGCGACGAGGACTTTGCCCAACGCGGGAGGCGGAGCGGATTGCGTGTCTGCGGGCGGAGAGCAAGGATGTTAGCCTTTGCCACCAGGACCCTGGTGAGTGTGGCTGGAGCCCGGGCCAGAGGGCTCTGAACCAGGCGGACGGGCTGCGCAGCTCACCCGTGTTGGATAACTGGCCGCTAGGGCGACTCAGCCCGGCGGCGCCCGGCCGCTGTCCAGCCCGACCTCCAGCTGGTAGGGTAGGGTCGGCAGGTGGGCGTCCCGGGGTTGGCAGAGGAGGAGCTGGAGGCGCACGGTCAGAGCGGGGATCGAACCCACGACCTGCGGCGCTCAGATCCAACGGCCCGGAAAAGACAGTGGGGACCCTGGCTTCAGTCAACACCCCACCCTTAGACCCGGAGCCAAGGCGGGAAGACACCCGGAGTGTCCCAGTTATTCTCTGACTCACACACCCGCGGTGCATTCGGCTGAGCTGTCTCTGCCTGAGCCAGAGCCACTTCTCTGGCCTCTTCAGTTGGTCAGCTTCCTTGGGTTTATCAAATGTCCCCTGGGGAATTGTGTGTGGTCAGCAGAACTCACGTGGAGGCATCAAGTTAGTCTACTCTGAAAGGCTTCCCACTAGCAGGAGGCGGCAGATAGCAGGTGGCAGTGACAGGGGAAGCTTCCTGACTCCAGACTGTCCACATCTAGCCCTCAACCCTCTCCACAGGATACCCTGCCATCCTGGTTCGTTTTTCTTTCCTCTCTGATCCAAGCACATCTCTGCCCGAATCTCACTCTGTCTCACACAAACACTGTGGAGCCACAGGGCTGAGCATACACATCCAGGCTCAGACTTAGGGGCTCTGCTGGATATGTTTCAGCACTCTGAGGCACCACCTCACCTTTGCCACTGCCACCTGAACTATGTCCTACCCCACAGCCTCTAGGTCAACCTCCAGGACCAGACTGGCCTGGTTACTTCATTGCTGGGAAGACTGAGGCAAGGAGGGACTGGGCTAGAGTCTCCTAGATCTGCTGATTCAAGTCTAGTCCCCAAACCAGCATCTTTTGGTTTATTTTTTGTTTCTTGCTTTGGTTTTGCTTTGAGATAGTCTCACTCTGTTGGCTAGGCTGGAGTACAGCAGCATGATCATAGGTCCCTATAGCCTCAAACTTCTAGGCTCAAGCAGTCCTCCCGCCCTAGTGTCCCAAAATGCTGGGATCATAGGTATAGCCACTATATCTGGCCATTTGGTTTATTTTTCATAGCAAAAGTCCTCCATTCTTGGACCCCAGCTGAATGAGCCACTGCTCAGAGAAGGCAGGCTTCAGTAGACCGGTGACCCAGAAGGGCCCCAAGACTCCAAGAGAGAAACAGGAAATGGGCTGGGCTCTTAGCCCTGCTATCCACTGACGACCCTTTCCTGATGCCTGCACCTTTGTACCAACCCTAATTTCAGGACTGATTTCAGGGCTGTGGTATAACCCTCCAGATGAGTTTTCTCTCATCTGAAAGTTCCACACAGGTTGGGCGTGGTGGCTCACACCTATAATCCTATCACTCTGGGAGGCCAAGGCGGGTGGATTGCCTGAGCTCATGGGTTCAAGCCCAGATAAGCAAGAGCAAGACCCCGCCTCTAAAAAATAGCCAGACATAGTGAGTACCTGTAGTCCCAGCTACTTGGGAGGTTGAGGCAAGAGAATCACTTGGGCCCAAGAGTTTGAGGTTGCTGTGAGCTATGACTCCATGGGACTCTACTCAGGTGGGCAAAGTGAGGCTCTGTCTCAAAAAAAAAAAAAGATCTACAAAGATTCTGACAGGTGGATTTCTTAATACCTCTTGGCCTGCCTCCCTGGCAGTGAGCCCATCCAGAGGAGAAAGGAAAGCGCCTTCTGGGTTTTTTCCTGCTGCTATGCCCGACACCAGTCTCCTCACCTGTTCCCCGTTGCTCTTCTTCTGGAAGCTTGGGAGGGTGGAGCAGCTTCTGGAGTCAGGAAGCTTCCCCTGTCACTGCCACAACCCCAGATTGCCACTATCACCTCTGCCTCCCTGCCTCCCCCTGAACCTTGGCTCTTGTCTTCTCTTTCCAGCCCAGGCAAGTGGCTGCCTCTTGCTAGGTTCTGCTCACCCACTGAGTAGCACAGTTAGGCTTAGAGATCCAGCCAAGGCAGACAGACAGGGCTCAGGACCTCAGTCCTGCCATGGAGGAGGACGGGCAGCAGAGAGAGAAGGTATGGACCGGAACGGAGCTTCTGCCGCTTGCCTGCCTGCCATGCAGCAGCCTGGACCCCCTGTCTCTCTTTCTGCCCACCTCCAAAGTCCGCCAGACTCTTTTCCTCTACTGCCTTTCACCCTCCAGGCCAGACCACTCAGCTCTCTCTTGCTACAGCTCTGTCCTCACTATCGCTGCCCCCACAAAGGGCAGAGAAAGCCAGAGGCCCCATTGTCTGGCTCTCTCTGATTCTCCTTCTTTCCTGTTTCTCAACCTGGAAAGGGTGGGAGAAAAGGAGGTGGGCCCTTCTTTCCAGGATGAGAAAGGCGGGGCCTGGGCATCTAGACAGGTGGGAGGTGTCTCACCTCTGCTACCCCAAAGGTGCCATTCATCCTGACTCAGTTCCCCGAACTCTCTGAAGACCAATGGCCACACCCCAACTTCCCCCACCCCTACCAGAGTCTCCAGGCTCCTGAGAGGCGGGGACATCTACAGCTCAAGGGCTGGGAGGCCAGGGAAGGCTCCACCCAGGAGGCCATCTCTGACCCCAGAGACAGGCACATAAGTGCCCAGAGTGGAGACTTTGGGGTTCTGGGGCTCCCAGAGCTGGTGAGAGAATGAGCAGGGTGTTCTGCTGCCTGCAGGTGAAACCCCTGGGCTTCCTCAAGCCCTCCTCCTTGATGAAGACACCCGGCCGCTTCAAGGCACACCAGGATGCGCTGCCACGGCTGCCCGTACCCCCTCTCCAGCAGTCATTGGAGCATTACCTCAAGGCACTGCAGCCCATCGTGAGTGAGGAGGAGTGGGCCCAAACCAAGCAGCTGGTAGACGAGTTCCAGGCCTCAGGAGGCGTGGGAGAACGCCTGCAGAAGGGGCTGGAGCGCAGGGCCAGGAAGACAGAGAACTGGGTGAGTGATTTGGCACCCCACACTGTGGCCGTTTGGCCACTGTGCACATGCAGAATTTTCCAGTACCAGCTGCTCTGGCACATTCATTCATTTGCTCCACCAAATTTCTTGAACACTTACTCTGTACCTGACATTTGGCAGGGCACTGAGGGAGCAAGAACAGTCTCTGACCTCTTGGAGCTGACATTCACGTGGGGGAGAGGAGGTGATGGGCAAGATGCAAGTCAACAAACAAGGTCCTTTCAGACAGTAAAGTTCTGTGGAGATAAAAAGGGTGCAAAAGAAGGCTAGGGATGGCAGTGTCATCATGCTGGGTGTCAGGAAAGGGGATAGGATGGGCCTGAGACCTGAGGGTCTCAGACAAACAGCTGACAGCATGGGCAAAAATGGCAACAGCCTGCGTGTGCCAGACCAGAGGCCAGAGGGAGGATGGAGGCAGGGACAACCCGTAGAAGGATCTTGGACTTGAGCTCAGTAAGACAGCTTCAGGCAGGGAGTTCTGTCCTCCCGTGACAGATTGCCCTCATTCTGTGTCTGATCTGGTACACAGTAGTGTTCAGTTTGCAAAATGTGTCTACACTGTATGCCTGTCTGTGTGCATCTCATACGTCTACATGAAGATAAAAAAGAGGTCCCGGCTGCTGGGATGGAGCAAGAGTGGGAGACAAAGGCGAGGGGAAGGCTGGTGCCATTGCCTGGAGGAAGGTATGGCAGCCTGGACCTGGCACTGCCAGGGCAAGGGGGAAAGTCATTAAGCCCAGGAGTGTTTCAGAGGCAGTGCCAGTGGCACTTGCTGATAGAGAGGATGGATACAGTCTCGATATAAAACAGCAGTAGGATGCCTGAGGGAGAAGCTGACTTGTGGGAGAGAGCTAGGTTTGGCCCTGTGAATACATGACATAGGAGGCGCCCTGGGGTGGGCAGGTGAAGCTCTGAGCCTGAGGCTTGGTGGTCAGTGGGAAGCTGCATACAGGATAGGGAGGCGTTGGCTGGGGGCATTTAATGAGCCTTAGCAGGTTTGGGCCTTGGACTCTGAAATTAGAATGCTCTCCCTTCAAGGAAGCTAGAGAGTCTGGGGTCAGGGACTCCTTCAAACAGAAGCTTGTGGCTAAGGGGGCTCCCGCTTCACTCAAAGGGTCCCTGAAAGGGCTCTGCTACCACCTGGCAGATTCTCACTGGGGGAATGCCCATACTTGGAGGAGCAGGCTCCCCCCTTGTCTCCCAAGCTCTGGCCAGAGGCTCAGGGATCCCTAGTGAAGTATGAGCCCCTAGCTGTGTCCCCAAGAGGAGGGAACTCCCATCTGCTCCTCCCTGATCTACAGACCAGGAAACAGACTCAGAGAGGTCCCTCTCAGGGAGACCTCCCTTTCTTGTGCTACACAGGAAGGTCTCGCTGACTCAGGGGCCCAATCCTTAGGAGCCACAGGTCACCTGCTGTACAGCCTGAGACAAGTTGCCTGCCCCTTCCTTTGCCAAGGGCCCAAGGCTAGTGGCCCAGTGCCACAGGACACTCTGCAGAGTAAAGATCTATATCCTGCTACTGTTGTAGTGGCATGAGGAAACCAAGTAAAGACCCAGGTCTCTGGGGCTTGAGGGACCTGCCATAGAAAGGTGTACTAGGTGTTTTCTGGGGGACAGGGCATTGCAGTCAGCACAGAAGGCTCAAGGATGACAGTCGCTGGGGTGCAGCCCCCAGACGGGAGCATTTAATACCATGCCCATGGCTAGACCCCCAGAGAGACCCATATTCCTGGGGCAAAGGACAGACATCCAGGGTGTGTCACCAACATCTCATCATGATTTACCCTCACAGTGAGCTTTCCCTCGATTGCCCTGACCTTGAGATCCAAGTGGGTGTCCCCTGTCTGAGACCAAAAACACTGAGGTCACAGAGTCCCTCAAATTGCTCTGACACCCTAGTCTCCTGCCTCCTTGGAGAATTCTCAGCTAATGACAGCCAAAAACTCACTTACTGGATTTCCCTTTGATATAGCTCTCCTTTTTTCCTTTCTGTCTATTCAGGCATACATTTTTATTTATAAATACCTTGTAATTATTGACAGAAAACTTAAAAGAGAAAGAAAAATCATTCACCTTGCTGCCCCTTCCAGATTTCCTTCCACTCCTCGCTCTCAGTGGCGTTTCTCAGCAGTGTTGGTCAATGTCTCTTGCTGACACTGATCAGTCAGGCTGAGGGGAAGATACTGATAGGATAGGTGGGGGAAGAGGACAGTGTTCTGGATCTAAGCACTCACTTTAAGAATCTCTATAGAGGGGACAGAGGACATGGGGCGCAGCTTGGTTCCCTGGTCCTTGAGAGGAAGGGGCCCAGTCCCACCTCCACTCCTGATAGGCTCTGCTTCTTCCCCTAGCTGTCTGAGTGGTGGCTCAAGACAGCCTACCTCCAGTACCGCCAGCCTGTGGTCATCTACTCCAGCCCAGGGGTAATGTTGCCCAAGCAGGATTTTGTGGATCTGCAGGGTCAACTCCGGTAAGTGGCTGGGGCTGGGCAACCCAGAGGTAGCCAAGGTCAGGGTTCTGAGAATATTTCCAAGGCCTTTAAGTCCACTTCTCCCCAGAGATTGGAGAGGTCCCAGTGCCCTTGATGTCTCATCCCCACAAACAGCCTTATAAGGTATCATCCCTATTTTACAGATAGGGAAACTGAGGCTCAGAGCAGTGGAGGGAGCTGTCCAAGATCACCATTCAGGATTAGCTGATCCTGGCTAGGAAGCAGGGTCTTTCCAGCTCCAAAGCTTACTGTTATCCATCAGACCTCAGACTGCAGACCCTTTCCTCACCCAAACCTGAGGCTTTGGCTTGGCGCCTATGGCTCAAGTGGCTAAGGCGCCAGCCACGAACATACACCTAAGGTGGTGGGTTCGAATCCAGCCCGGGCTCGCCAAACAACAATGCAGGCTGCAACCAAAAAAAATAGCCGGGCGTTGTGACGGGCACCTCTGGTCCCAGCTACTTGGGAGGATGAGGCAGTAGACTCGCTTGAACCTAGGAGTTGGAGGTTGCTGTGAGCTGTGATGCCACAGCACTCTACCCAGGAGGACAGCTTGAGGCTCTGTCTCAAAAAAAAAAAAAAAAAAAAAAAAAACCTGAGGCTTCCCCATCACCTCAATTTTGGCACTGCTCCTTGCCTCTCTGCTCAGCTTGCCACAAGGTGACCTTTGTACACAGTTCTTTTTTCCACATTCGGCCATGTAACCTGCCGTGGCCTCTATTCCAGTCTTACCAGAGATAAAAATACCAGTGACAGGGAGCTCCTGCCCAAGGAGCAGCCACTTGCTGCCACCACCTGCTTCCCTTAAAGGGACCAGGACACCCTGGGAAGGGCTGGGTTTCTGGGCTAGGAACTCAAGCCAGTGGTGCCCATGCTGGGGTCCAGGTTGGGACTGGTTCATGTGGGTCAGAAATTCCCTCTTTATAAGCTCAGACAGTCCAGGGAGGAAGACCAGGTTGAGGGAGGTGGCCTGGGGACACGTCAAGCCACTACCCCACCTTCACTACCCCCAGGGTCCCTTGTCCCTTCATAACTGATGCTTCAGAGCAGAGTGACGCCCCCTCCAGACTCCAAGCTGTGGCTCAGGAACTCAGGCCCTTTGCAGGTGAAACCAGCCACATACACACTGCTGTGGACTTGCACCTATGTCCTGTCTGGCCCTTGGTCTGGCATCCAGCATTTCCCTGAGTCCTCCTGACAGCCTCCCTCTAGAGATTATGGGGAAGCAGGCACAGAAAGCCAACCTGGTCTCCCAGCCCCTCCCTAGAGCATCAAGGGCAATCTGTGAGCAGTGGAGAAGGACTAGGACTAGGCCTGCCCCTCACACAACAGGTGTCCCTGCCCCAGGGGTCCCCTCAGGGTGTATACACAGTTTGTAATCTCTAATTGATCTTTGCAGATTTGCTGCCAAACTCATTGAAGGAGTGTTGGATTTCAAGGTCATGATTGACAAGTGAGCAGCCCCACCCCACCCCTGCCCAGGCCTGCCTAATTACCACAGCCACCCTGACCCTGAGCCCTGTCTGAGCTCTGTCACTTTCACTTCCTGTTTGCCCAGCCTCTGTTTGTCATTTGGGAGACCAAGTGCTGGGGATTGTCCTCTGCTCTGGCTGCTGGGACCTTCTGATAATCCTGTCCCATCCCATCCAAAGTAGATACTGTGGCCAGGCATGGTGGCCTATGTCTGTACACTGTGGGAGGCCAAGGCAGGAGCAGTGCTTGAGTCCAGGAGTTTGAGACCAGCCTGTACAACCATAGCAAGACCCCATCACTAAAAAAAAAAAATTAGCCAGTTGTGGTGGCTCATACCTGTAGTCCAAGCTAGTTGGGGCAAGTTGAGGCAGGATAATCCCTTAAGCCTAGAAGTTTGAGGCTGCAGTGAGCTATGATTGCACCACTGTACTGCAGCCTGGGTGACAAAGAGGATCCAGGAGGTTGACTCACTGGTCCTCCCCAGCTTAGTGGGGATAAGGAAGGAGAAGGTGGCTTCCAGGCAGGGCTCATCCAGCCTTGCTGTGCCCCCTGCTTGTGTTGAGGGGATAGTAGGGGGTTCCCAATTGGTCTGGCCTTGCTCCCACCAGAGGCTTGCAAGTCTCTGCATGCCCTACCCTCCTCCCCACTTTTGTGCTCAGCAGCCTTCACTGTCCCTCTGTCCCCACAGTGAGACTCTGCCTGTGGAGTACCTGGGGGGGAAGCCCCTCTGCATGAACCAGTACTATCAGATCCTGTCCTCTTGCCGCATCCCGGGCCCTAAGCAGGATTCTGTCAGCAACTTCAGCAAAACAAAGAAACCACCCTCACATATCACCGTGGTACACAACTACCAGGTGGGTGGCCCCTGCTCATGGCTGCAAACCCCCACCCTGCTGCCAAGAAGGAAGGGGCAGGCTGGACACCACCACCACACATGCCTTTGTGCCCCAGGAATGCCCAGTAGAGTGGTCAGGAGAGGCAGCAGCCTGCCCAGCACAGGGCAATCCAACACCTCCTCCTCCCTGTCTCAATGTTGGCCTGACACCACACTCTCAGCTGGGCTTGGGTCAGCAGTGAGGGGCCAGAGTGTGGGGAGGCTGCTCTTGACCCGAGACCTCACCTAGCCCCCTTCTCTCCACTTGCTGTGCCCCAACAGTTTTTTGAGTTGGACGTGTACCACAGCGATGGGACACCCCTCACCTCCGACCAGATTTTTGTGCAGTTGGAGAAGATCTGGAATTCGTCATTGCAGACCAACAAGGAGCCCGTGGGCATCCTCACCTCCAACCACCGTAATTCCTGGGCCAAGGCATATAACACCCTCATCAAAGGTGCTTCCTAGCGGGGTCCTGTGCTGCGGCCTCTTCCCAGGCCTAGGCAGCCATGTGTCCCTGGAGCCTCTCAGCTTGGAAAGGTGTTAGCCATCTTGTTTTGTGGTTGAGGAGCCACGGCCCAGTTTGATTAGGATAGTTTCTCTCTGTTAAGTAGTAAATTGGGATTCCAAGTTCTCTAGCTAAGGAGTCTCCACACTCCTCCTTCTCTGTGAGTATCTTAGACCCCTAAAGCATGTATTGGTTGGGCATTGTCCCCAGAGTCGGCACCAGATCCCTGTGTAACCCCTGGCTTCCAATTCTCCACGTCTAAAGTGGTTCAGGTGTTGGGACCACTGTGAGGCTGCAGGGCACCATTAGGTCCTAAGCTCTAAACCCAGGCCCAGCACTTAGTGAATGCCCTGGAGGCCTTCTAAGGTAGGGAGCTCTCCATCTTCAGAGGGACACAGATAGGCCAAAAGAGCCTAAGGCAGGAAGCCACAGAAGGGTGACCACCTCCCCCAGGCCCTGAGACTCACCCCCATCTCGCACCCTGCCCCATACCCCCATTCCACCTGAAGACAAGGTGAACCGAGAGTCAGTGAGCTCCATCCAGAAAAGCATCTTCACCGTGTGCCTGGATGCGCCCATGCCCAGGGTGTCCGAGGACGTGTACCGCAGCCACGTGGCCGGCCAGATGCTGCATGGGGGTGGCAGCAAGCTCAACAGTGGCAACCGCTGGTTCGACAAGACGCTGCAGGTGAGGACCCCGCAGCACTGGGACTCCCACCCCAGACATACACCTAAACATGGTCCTTTGTAGCCTTAGGACTTCCTTCCCTTCTGAGGCCAGCGTCCCTGGCCTCCCAGGTTATAAAGCAGGAGGGAAGCCAGTAGGCTGGACGCCGCTGTAATTATCAGGCACCCAGCCTGAGCCTGTCATTACCACCCTGGAAACTGCCATCACCCCCAACACACTTCCTTAGCGCATCATAGAAAGCCCAAGATCCAGGGTCAGGCAGAGTGATGCAAACTTAGCATGACACTCCCTCTCTGTACCTGGGAAATGGGGTGTCATTAGACCTCTCCAGTAGGGTAGTTCCACAGTGTGCACAGCAAGTGATATGCCAGGGGCCAGGGGTGAGCGTTAGTTATTATTATTATTTTTATTTTTATTTTTTAGAGACAGAGTCTCACTTTGTCACCCTCGGTAGAGTGCCGTGGCATCACAGGTCACAGCAATCTCCAGCTCTTGGCTTACATGATTCTCTTGCCTCAGCCTTCCTAATAGCCAGCACCTGCCACAATGCCTGGCTATTTTTTGTTGCAGTTTGGCTGGGGCCAGGTTTGAACCCACCACCCTTGGCATATGGGGCCAGCGCCCTACTCACTAAGCCACAGGCGCCACCCCTGTTAGCTATTATTAATCCCAGTAATAAGTTCACTTAACCCACCGAGATGGATTCAGAGAGGCCCTTCCCATGAGACCCAACTAGAGAGTGGGTCAGGAGCCGCCTCCAGGGACCAGTGGCTGACAGAGTCCTCCACCTTCTGCAGTTCATCGTGGGAGAAGATGGCTCCTGTGGGCTCGTGTATGAGCATGCAGCAGCAGAGGGACCCCCCATCGTCAGCCTTGTGGACCATGTGATCCAGTTCACGTGAGTGTTGTTATACCCCCACCCACCTACCCAGCTCCTGGTGACAGGTGACACGCAGGTGACAGACCTGGCTTGTAGGGGAATGTCACTCTCCTTTGTGCCTAGGAATCTGTTTCTTTAAAGGAAGACAGCAGAAGGCATGGGTTTTAAAGTCAGAGCTGGGTTTGAGTTCTCACTCTGCCACTTCCCAGCTGTGTGACCTCGGACAGGCCCCTTCCCCCCACTGCCTATTTGAAAGCTACAGTGAAGGCAGTTTCCAGAAAAGCCAGACTGAGTCTCCCTCCAGCTGCAGGGAACCCTTCCTCCCCACCCCAGTTCCAGCATGGACCCAGGCTCTGGGGACACCACTATGAACCTGAGGCTCTGTGTTCCATGCAGGAAGAAGCCCGAATTCGTGAGGTCTCCCATGGTGCCCCTGCCCATGCCTAAGAAGCTGCGGTTCAACATCACACCCGAGATCAAGAATGACATTGAGAAGGCCAAGCAGAACCTCAGCATGTGAGTGCCCACCCCACTGGCCCGGGCTAGATGGGCAAGGCCAGGCCCCTTGAGCCTGAGAGGCTCCTCTGCCAGATCTGTCACTGTACCCGGTTCTGGTCCCAACACTGTGCTCCCAGGCCCTCCTGGGGTTGGTGAGGGTTTCCAGGGGCCTGCATATCACCCACTCCTCCTACACACCAGCATGATCCAGGACCTAGACATCACAGTGATGGTGTTCCACCACTTTGGAAAGGACTTCCCCAAGTCAGAGAAGCTGAGCCCAGATGCCTTCATCCAGATGGCCCTCCAACTTGCCTACTACAGGTGCACCCCTGCTTGCCTGTGAAGGAGGGATAGGGCCTGGGGGCAAGGCTGGGGACAACTCCAAGGGATGTACTCAGCCCTGTTCCCTACCCAGGATCTACAGGCAGGCGTGTGCCACGTACGAAAGTGCCTCCCTGCGCATGTTTCACCTGGGCCGCACAGACACCATCCGCTCAGCCTCTGTGGACTCACTGGCCTTTGTTAAGGCCATGGATGACACTAATGTGACGGTGAGAGGTCTGGGGCAAGGGTGGGTAAACTGGACTAGAGCCACTTCCCTTCCTATCCAGTCTATCAACACACATTGACCAAGTACCTGTGATGTCCAAGCTTTGTAGTGGGCACTGAGAATCTTACAGAAGATGGAGCCATGAGTTTAGTTCTGAGCTTCCTGGCAGCCAAAGAGAAAAGGGGGCCACTCAATTGTTCATCCACTTACTTGTCAGCAGTAAGCATCTGCTCTACGTCAGGCCCTGCTGAGGACTGAAGAGCTGGTAGTTCTGAGACGTGTTCTTAAGAAGCTCAGAATCCCAGTTGGGTGGGGAGTGGGCTCCTACAGTGGATGAGGAACAGGCAACGAACAATGTTTCAGCTCTCTCTGCCCCTGATCTCTCTAGGAGCACCAGAAGGTGGAGCTGCTACGGAAGGCTGTGCAGGCCCATCGAGGCTATACCGACCGAGTAAGTGAGCCCCCCTATACCCACTCACTTGTCCCACCTATCCACCCATTTGCCTATTCCTCCCTGCAGCACCCTTATTTAGGGCCACCCCTCCCTGCCCTGAAGCATCTGGAGCCAGGGTGAATGTCCCCATTTTAAAGTTGGAGATACTAAGGTTGGGTCCAGTAACAGCCCCATGCTGGGTTCCAGGGTTTGCCCAGGTTCTAGCTCTTAGGTCATGTGCCACCTGATGCTGAGTCAAGGAGCTGGTGGCCTAGGTGCCCACCTTGGCCCTGTCTCTGAGCACCCGTGTGCCCCAGGCCCATACATGCATATGCCCATTTAGACCTGCTGCTGCCCTGCACAGGGAATTCAGGACTGTCCCCATTGTGCAGGTGAAAACACTGAGGCTCCAAAATGTAAGCAACCTACCAAAGTCCCACTGTGGGGATAGGGCTAAGCTAATCCTGTACTGTCCAGCCTCCCTAGGCAGGTCTCTGCCCTTCCCTGGCCCTCAGTTTCCCCATCTGTGAGCAAGGGTTCTCTTACCTGGATACTCCAGTCTCATGATTCCAAGGGGCCAGTGGTTGCCCCTTGGAACCATGAGGGGCAGTACTGCCATAGGCTGAGGAGGGCGGGGCTGTCCTGCAGGCCAACAGCCCTACTCCTGACAGCCTCCTGCTCCCATAGGCCATCCGTGGGGAGGCCTTTGACCGGCACCTGCTGGGCCTAAAGATGCAGGCCATTGAGGACCTGGTGAGCATGCCCGACATCTTCATGGACACCTCCTATGCCATCGCCATGCACTTCCACCTCTCCACCAGCCAGGTGGGCCACTGCCTCAGGTGCCCAGGAGAAGCTGTGTGGAGAACCCTCCAGCAGCTGGACCTTGGGGAATGGCCCACACAGGCCACCAAGAGCTCACTGCCAAAGCAGCTGAATTATAGAGGAGGAGCTGGGAGGAGAGAGGGCCCAGGAATCTGAGAAGGCATCTGGGCCCCCCATGGGAGATTTGGCTTCTCTCAGTCACTGGTCAGATATAAACAAACATCTGATCCGTGCCAGCCTGTGCTGGGATACAGCAAGGGACAGACCATAGTCCCTGCTCCAAAGGGCTTGCAGTCTAGGCAGGAAGTGAAATGGAGATTGACCCCTGGGAAGTGCTGTAGGGTCCCAAGGAAGGAACAGCTAGATCCCCTATCCCCAGGGAATATCAGAGAAGGCTCCATAGAGGTGACAACAGAACTGCACCCTGAAGGATAAGAAGGACTTAACCTATCTGTAGAGTGGGGGAAGGGGTGTCTCAGGCAGAGCATAGTGAGAGTTGAGACATGGAAGGGCACAGTGGTGCCACCACAGGGCAGAGATGAGAGCTTTAGTCCTGCCACCCCCAGGTACCTGCCAAGACAGACTGCGTCATGTTCTTTGGGCCTGTGGTCCCCGATGGCTACGGCGTCTGCTATAACCCCATGGAGGCCCACATCAACTTCTCCCTCTCCGCCTACAACAGCTGTGCAGAGACCAATGCTGCCCGCCTGGCACACTACCTGGAGAAGGCGCTGCTGGACATGCGTGCCCTGTTGCACAGCCACCCTCGGGCCAAACTCTGAGTCCCCCAGACACAGGCCTACCAATGCCACAACCAAGCCCACCTTGGGATAACCAGGGCTCAGCCCCTTTGTTCTCTTATCCCCATTCCCCCAGATGTGACTGAGCCAGGGCTAGCATCCTTTAGTGGGGCCTATAGGCCCAAGCCAAGTGCCTTCCATGGGTTGTCCCCAGCACCTGCTGCACCATAAGTCCCTGGGCAGAGTACAGAGGCCAAGAGGGACACAGCCCTAGGCTCTGCATGTCATCCACTGATACCTCCTCTTGGGAAGGGAACCAGTCTAGTCTATCTTGGCCAGAGCAGGAGATTGACAAGAGCTCCTTTTCTGAGGCCAGGGTAAGGATTATCTGAGGCCAAGGAGCTCTGGGCCTCCCTGAGGACTTGCCCACACCACATCATTGGGTCCCATCCTCTGTGGGGGGGGCCATGTTCTTCTGGATGGTGAAGCCATGAGTCTAGTCCTCTTATTTCCACTCAGATTGGCTCCTGCACCACGGTGGTGGTCATACATTAATATGCAGGGTGATTAATAAAGGGATGTGTTGGTGAAGAGGTGTTTGAGTTGAGGGGCAGGCAAGGTGGGGATAGACGCCTGGGCTTGGAAGCTGGTGTCTAAGCAGCCAGTGAGCCCTATGGCTCCCAGAGGAGGAGTCCTCAGGCTTGGGTCAGGGAGCCAAGGGTCAGCACCAACCTCAGGGCCCTGGGCCGATGGTGCCAGATGCAGCGCTGTGTTCATCACCAGCAACTTACCACCTACTCCTGGCTCATGCCTTCCCAAGTACCACGGACTGTGGGTGGGGACCACTCTCCCGGGGGGCTATGGATCCTAGTAGGCCCAGGTCTGATGGTCTGGGCAGTGTGGCCACCCCTTACCCATGCCTAGCAGGAATGATAGTAGAATGAGCGTGCTAGGTCCAGCCCCAGATACTGCCTAGGAAAACACTGCTTGAGGTGGGCTGAGGGGAATGGCCAACTGCTCAGAGCTGTGTACCTGTCCCCAGCCACATGCACATGGTAGAGGCAGAGCATCCTGGCAAAGTCTAGTGCTCTGTTTGTGGAGAGAGGAGAATCTGTCTCAGAGGGACACTGGCCCTCAAGAGAGGCACATGTGAAACTCCAAGAGTGGATACCTGGGGTAGGGTGGCAGGGGTATGGTCAGGCAGCCAGGCAGTGCTTCATGGCCTGACTGATCTGCAATAGTTATGAGGGTGCAGCCTGTGCTTTTTTCCACTTCTTTTTTTTTTGTTTTTTTAGACAGTCTCACTTTGTCATCCTTGGTAGAGTGCCATGGTGTCATAGCTCACAGCAACCTCAAACTCCTGGGACTCAAGCGATTCTCTTGACTCAGCCTCCCAAATAGCTGGGACTACAGGCACTCAACACAATGCCTGGCTATTTTTAGAGACGAGGGCTCACTCTGGCTTAGGCTGGTCTCAAACCTGTGAGCTCAGGCAATCCACCTGCCTTGACCTCCCAAGTGCTAGGATTACAGGCATGAACCACGGTGCCTGGCCATTTTTTTGCATTTTTAAGATGAAGAAACAAACTTAGGTTAAGGTCACCAAGACACTAAATGGCAGAGCAGATGTTCCCAGCAGTCACACTTGTCTCCTTCAGCCCCTGGTCCACGGAGCACCTGTAGCCAGGCCCCTTGTCCCAGGCCATATCCACTCAGATGTCCTGGGACGGGGGTGAAAAAGAGAGGCCTTGGGTGGACACTGCTCCAATCTCAGGCCCATGAACCGGTGAGGAGGGAGGAGGACAGGGCCACAAGCCTGGAAAGTACAGGAAGGAAACAGCCAATCCTGGGTTTTGATCAGGCACTGAGGCTTTTCTGGCCTGGCCAAGTCTCCTCACACCACCTAAAGATGGGCACTGCCCAAAGCCCCAGGAAACAAAAGTAGGAGCCTGGATGATGAGAGTGGGCAGTGCTCCCAGGCAGGAGTAAGCAGGCAGACCCAGAAGAGAACCAGGCTCTCCTCTCCCACCAGAGAGCTTGGGCCTCGGCTGTACTGTGGGGCTCACAGCAGATGCTGAGGGAGTGTGTCTGAGTAATATGTGCATGTAGGCCAGCCTAGGGCAGCGACAGGGACAGGAGAGGGAGCCACCCTGTCAGATTCCTGAAACTCATACAAGAACCTTATAAGGTCTGAATATAGTTAAGACAGGATTTTTTTTTTTCCCAAAAAATTATCCTTCAGAAGTGAGGGCAGGCTCCGTGCCTATAGCAGTGTTTATGGCACCAGCCATATACACTGAGGGTGGCGGGTTCAATCCCAGCCCAGGCCAGCTATACAACAGTGACAACTACAACAAAAAATAGCTAGGCGTTGTGGCGGGTGCCTGTAGTCCAAGCTACTTGGGAGGATGAGGCAAGAGAATTGCTTAAGCCCAAGAGCTTTGAGGTTGCTATGAGCTGTGATGCCACGACACTACTGAGTGCAACATAGTGGGACTCTGTTTCAATAAAAAAAAAGTGAGGGCATCCCTTGACATTTTAAGTTCTCACAGGTCTCATATGGAAGTCCCTTCAATTCTTTAGAGCCACAAAGTGTTGTACGCAGAAGACACATTCAGCATCTAAATGCCCATCACTGTTAGATGAATAGAGGACCCCACATGGGAAAAAGAAAGGCAAAGAAACACGAGATTTAGTAATTCCTCCTAAGAATCGTTAAAGCATGGGATGTGACATGACTACGTGCTTCAGAGGTCTCTGAGGCCAGGCATGGTGGCTCACACCTGTAATCCTAGCTCTCTGGGAGACCAAGGCAGGTGGATCACCTAAGCTCAGGAGTTTGTGACCAGCCAGAGCAAAGCAAGACCCTGTCTCTACTAAAAATAGAAAAATTAGCAGTGTTGTGGGTGCTTATAGTTCCAGCTATTAGGGAGGCTGAGGCAAGAGGATTGCTTTGAGGTTCCTGTGAGCTATGATGATGCCTTAGCAGTCTACTGTGGGCAGCAAAATGAGACTCTCTCAAAAAACAAAAAGGTCTCTGGAAATGCAGCAGGTGGGTGTTGGCCAGGGTCAGCCAGGGACTGTCAATACGCTGCTATAGGACGGAGCATAAAGCCCAGCCCTTCAGCCTCAGGAAGTTTCTGAGTGACAAGACAGTGGGCATTGTGGCTTGGGATGAAATTTCCATGCTGCCATCTACTACCCATGTTTTGCTAATTCTCAATCATGGTGTCTTACTGCCTTTTATACCTGGTCACCTTTGTCTATATTTTCTTTGCTATATATTTTTTTCCTTTTTTTTTTTTTTTTTGGTAGCTTTTTGGCTGGGGCTGGGTTTGAACCCACCACCTCCGGTACATGGGGCCAGCGCCCTACTCCTTGAGCCATGGATGCCGCCCCTTCCCCCCTTTTTTAACTCTCCTCTATTGAGTCTTAAAAAATATAAACCCTTGCTGGGCATGGTGGCTCACACCTGTAATCTCAGCACTGTGGGAGGCTGAGAAGGGAGAATTGCTTGAGCTCAGGAGTTTGAGACTCGCCTGAGCAAGAGTGAAACCCCCAACTCATGAAAAAAAATGGAAAAACCCAGCTGGGTACCGCAGGCTGAGGCAGCGGGGTGCCTACAGCCCGAGTCTGAGGTTGCAGTGAGCTACCATGCCACTGCACTCTGCTCAGGGGCACAAGGTGGGACTCTGTCTCAATAACAACAACAAAATTAATTATATATATTACATAATTATATATATATATATATACACCTCTGTAAACACCTTAAACAGGGAATGTGAAGCTCAGAAGTAGTGTCCCAACAACTTGTGTCCTAGGGGCTGAAGAAAACTGCTAATGCTCTGTGCCACATTATATATGCTTTACACACATGCAAAGGGTCTTCTTCACTGTAATTTAAAAACTATTTGACAATTTTAAGTCTAGTATGAAAGCTCCTTCCTCCAGAAATCTGTTTGCTTCTGCCACATACCTGGGATCACTATCAGTCTGAAGTCACCTTAGTTGAACGTTAAGGTTTGGCAGACCACATCAGAAGACCTAGACCAGCCTTCAAACCAGAGGAGACGACTTCTGGTTCAGCTTCACACTGAGGTGCAGCTGTTCCATATCTCAGCTCAGTGGGTCAAGAAGGATTAGAGTCCCCACCCTGGGCCAGCCCTTGGGTTTGACTTGAGTTCATCTCACTCCCACAGGGCTCTAAAAATCCAGCTCAGTTTGCAGTTATTTCTTCCTGAGCAAGATACCCACCTACACACTTAAGTACTGAATTAAACAAAGTGGACATGTTCACCTTGGTACTCCCACCCTCAGGCTGTCCTGCATGGGGTTGGGGGCAGCTCTAGACTTATTCAGAGCACAGCCAGCACCACACAGGGAAGGAGGTTGACACCGAAACTTCCTGAGGCTTCCTGTTATGAGATGGCAGGTTCCAATGAGGGCCCCTGGAGGGATGTAACCACAGGCTGGATAGATCCTGGTAGGAAGTGTCAGGTCATTCAAACCCCTGCCAGGTGGATCAATGAAAATAGATATCTCAAAGGTTATGATTTTTTTTTTTTTTGAAACAGGGTCTCACTCTCACCCAGGCTAGAGTTTGGCAGCCTGATCACAGCTCACTATAGCCTCGACCTCCTGGGCTCAAGTTATCTTCCTGCCTCATCCTCCCAAGTAGCAGGAACTATAGGCATGTGCCACTACACCCAACTAATTTTTTAATTTTTTGTAGAGAGGGAGCCTCACTATGTTGCCCAGGCTGGTCTTGACATCTTGACCTCAAGTGATCCATTAGCCTTGCCCTCCCAGAGTGCTGGGATTACAGGTGTGATACACTGTGCCTGGCCACTGGTTATGATTTTATGGTCTTTTTTTTTTTTTTTCAGACGGAGTCTCAAGCTATCCCCCTGGGTAGAGTACCATGGCATCACAGCTCATAGCAACCTCCAACTCCTGGGCTCAAGTGAGTCTCCTGCCTCAGCCTCCCAAGTTGCTGGGACTACAGGCACCCGCCACAATGCCCGCCCATTTTTTGGTTGCAGCCATCATTATTGTTTGGCGGGCCCGGGCTGGGGATTCGAACCCACCACCTTAGGTGTATGTGGCTGGCGCCTTAGCCGATTGAGCCATAGGCGCCGAGCCAGATTTTATGGTCTTAACCATATCACTGCCCCGAAGTGTCATTTGTCTCCACAGTTATTCCTAGCCTCCTCTCATGAGCTCAGTCAACATGAGCTGCCAGAGTTTCAGATTTTATTTTAAAACAATAGTAAACAATTTCATTGATTTTTTCCTAAATCAAACCACCTCACACTCAGCTTCTCTCAAGCAAAAAGTAAAAAACAAAAATAATAAGGGAAGGGGAGGGAACTGTGGGAACTGACCTACCTTCCCTAAAAATAAGCCCCTGGTCCTGGCATCCGGAATGGCTTTTGGACACTGTCTTTTAACAAATGAGAAAAGAAAGCACCAAAATATTGTGCTTCAGCAGCAGGTTAGGAACCGCCACAAAGAAAAAAGGAGGGGAGGGGAGAATTCAAACACAGACCCCAAGTGGCCTAGTTCAGTTATCGCAACTTCTGAGAGTCTGGAAGCATCTTCTGTCCACAGCTCTGTTTCCGAATGACTTAGAGATGGGTCACTTTAGGAAGAGCCTCCTCTGAACTGGGCTGGTGGAGATCTGTGAGCCCACACCAAGAACACAGGCTTGAGGATGACCCTGAACAGGTTCCCAGCCGGTTGAAGTGAGTGGAAGGACAAGGACATATTCAGAGCACACAGAGGGAAGGTCAGGGGACTTGAGGCACCCACTGCCTCACTCCTCTCCTCCCAGCTCCCGTTCCTTTGCGCTTTGTTCAAGTGGGATGAAAACTAACAGCAACTGTATGGTAGGACAAGGAAGAGCTGTAAACAGCTTGGGTTTGTTCACCCTCATGTGCAGACTCTTTTGTCAGAAAGGGACTACTGTCTTGGGGACAGGGGACCAGAGAAAGCCCTTGTAGTACAGGTTCAGTCTGGGGTAGAACACAGTAATAGCCGCCGCCAGACGCGTGCTCGCTCTGGGCCCTGCCCCCAGACAAGGAAACACTGAACGAGGTTCTAGAATGGCAATGGTGGCAGGGAGAGACCAAGGGATGCTCCCCTCCTCCTGACCACCCCCCCAGGCCAGGCCACCTTTGAGGCCCAGGGAGAAGCAGTCTGCCCCCGGGCTCAGGGTGCAGAGGCTGGGGAGCTGACCTGGGCCCCACTTTACACAGGGCAGCCACAGGACAATGACTCTTCCAGCCATGTCTCCAAAAATCCCATCTGCCTTTAAGAAACCAAAAAATAAATAGTGTATACTTTTCACGCCACCTGGAATTCCTGGCCCCAAGACCAGAGGCTCGAGCCCTCCTCCTCTACCCCACACCCAGGTGCCCACGCCAAGGACACATTCCACTGGGTTGGGGGCTGGTCGCAGCATAGCGAGGGTCTCTGACCCTGTGGCCCCCAGGCAGCAGGCCTTCCAAGGTCCTGTTTGAGGGACTGGCTCGGCCCTTTGGTCCGCTTTGTTCATTAAAATTAAAATAAGGAAAAAAAAGGCTCCACTTGGTGACTTGGGTCTGTAGAGGTCTCTGCTTCACCCCTTGTCTGTCACTCTGTCCATTCTGCAAGGCCTCATGCAGGCCAGATCTGGAGGCTGGACCCAGATCACACCCACCAGTCACTGCAGTTTTGTCCCCAGCTTGCGTTGTCTGTTTCTGCAAGATGGGGTGAGAGTCAGATGTGGGGACACCTGGTATTCAGGGACCCACCCCCATAGCTATCTCCACCCCACCCACAGTCCCAACCAAATAGGCAAAGGCCTACCCATAGTAGCTAGTGATTGACCCAAACTGGGCCCAAACAGAACTTCTGCCCTAGCTCTGCGTCCTAGAGAGGGTCACTGTAACTGGCTGGGGCTGCACCACAGATGTCTTAGCTCTGGAGTCCAAGAAATAGAGCCAGGAGATTGGGGCAGGGTTGGGGGACAGGATGAGACAGGAGAGGCCAGAGGGACCTGGCTGGAGTCCAACTAATTACGGGGAGTTCCCCTCACAGACAAGCCAGCACACATGGGTTCTGTTCCTATTGACTAAGACCCACTAAGACCAAGAAGTAGTGCACTCTCCATCTGGGACTATGTGAGCAAATGTAGGCGAGCTGCTGATGGGGGTTAGTGGGGGGTTTTGAGCACCTAGTCTGGGCTGTGGCTGCATCTACGAATGGGCAGGAACCTAGAGGAAGTGGGACAATCACCCCCTTCTTCTGGAGGGGCTGACTGGGGCTCAGTAGGGAGAATGGGGTTTATCTAGGGTCCCAGTTAAAATCTAGAAACCACACTGTAGCCCACAAGGTCCCATGTGATCTGGCCCACGCCTGGCCTCAGAGTCCTCCCCTTGCTCCCTGTATTCCAGCCACAGCAGCTCTGTCTGTCCAGCGGCCTCACAAGCTGTGTCTGCCTGAGGAGCTCTGTGCAAGCTGCTCCCTCCGCTGCAAACTGCCTCTACCAGTCCCCAACTTCAACAGGCCCAACCACCCTGCTCCCACACCGGGCTCTTATCATAAGCTCCCAGGGCTCTGCATGTCACTCCCTGGTTCTGACCAGTTGCATGGGTGCATCACCGCTTGTGCCTCCACTGCCTGTTGCTGAGAAGGCAGAGGCACAGCTATCTCAGTCTGTTACCCCAGCACAGCCTGGCACCAACAGGTGCACACTGGGGTCTTGGTAAATGACCAAGACCAGGTGTGATATAGCAGGTGGCAGCCCGTTAACGGGGCAGGATAAGGCCAGGCTAGCCACTCTGGGAGGCAGGTGGAGTGCTCAGCCAGGCCAGCTGTGGCCTTTCTGCCACTAATGGGATTGCCCTGCCGTGGCCCTCAAATCCCCTTTCCTCATGGATCCCTGGCTTGAGCCTTAAGCTTGTTAGGATAATTTGAACCTTGATGCACTAAACACATTTCCTGGCTGCTAGGACACCCCACCCTGCCCTGCCCACGGTTCCTCTCACCCCTCCTCAGAAACCTCCCAGGTTTCCGCTGCAGCCTCAGCTGCCCTCTGAGCCCAGGGAGGAGCCAGCCTCCCCCACCCTGGCAGGCATCTCACCCAAGATTTAGGGTGAGTGAAAGAACATGGAATCATGTTCTTAGGAGTCAAGAGACTCCAAACCCAGCCTTGCCTTGACTTGCAGTGCAGGCCAGCCCCCAACTCAGCGTCCCTTGGTTTACCAAGCTATCACAAAGTGTCTGAACTAAACAACCCCAGGAAATGTCCATACATAGATGCCCTGAAAATCTCCACTGCCCAGCTCCCTGGTTCTGGGCCATGAAGGTTAAAAGCATGGCTCTGGGCTCGGCGCCTGTGGCTCAATCTGCTAGGGTGCCAGCCATGTACACCTAAGGTGGTGGGTTCGAATCCCCAGCCCGGGCCCGCCAAACAACAATGATGGCTGCAACCAAAAAATGGCTGGGCGTTGTGGCAGGCGCCTGTGGTCCCAGCTACTTGGGAGGTGGAGGCAGGAGACTCGCTTGAGCCCAGGAGTTGGAGGTTGCTATGAGCT
>CAUYQV010129150.1:0-30523 GCA_963574575.1 Galagoides demidoff
CTGGGAAGAATCAACATTGTCAAAATGTCTGTTCTGTCCAAAGCAATCTACAGATTCAATGCAATCCCCATCAAAATACCAAAATCATATTTTGAAGAAGTGGAAAAAATAGTATTTTCTTTTGTATGGAACCAGAAAAAAACCTACATAGCTAAGGCTAGTCTTAGTAATAAAAACAAAGTTGGAGGCATTACCCTACCAGACTTCAGGCTATATTACAGGTCCACAGTAATCAAAACAGCATGGTATTGGTACCAAAATAGAGACATAGACATATGGAACAGAATAGAAAACTGAGAGATGAAACCAGTTCTCTACTTGCCATATGCTCTTTGACAAACCAAACAAAAGCATATGGTGGGGAAAAGCATCCTTGTTCAACAAATGGTGCTGGGAGAACTGGATAACCACCCGTGAAAGATTGAACTACACCTTTTACCTCTTAGAAAAATGGACTCAGGATGGATAAGATACTTACATCTAAGACACAGAACTATAAACATCTTAGAAAAAAGTGTAGGGAAAACTCTTGATGATGTTGGACTGGGGAAAGCTTTCATGACAAAGACTTCAGAGGCCATCGCAACAACAACAAAAATTAACAAATGGGACTTAAGCTGAAAAGATAACCTTCAGAATGGGAAATCTGACAAAGCGTATGAATCTGACAAGGAGTTGATAACTAGAATTGACAGAGAACTCAAATTAATCAACAGAAAAAAGAGTAAACAATGCCATCTCCCTCTGGGCAATGGATATGAATAGAACAGTCTCTGACAAAGACAGATGAATGGCAACCAAACATTTGAAAAAAATGTGTATCATCCCTAATTATCAGAGAAATTAAAATCAACCCCCTCTGAGATATCACCTAACCCCAGTGAGAATGGCCCCCATCTCAGTCTCAAAGTAGCAGGTGCTGGCCTGGATGTGGAGAGAAGGGAACACTTTTACACTGCTGGTGGGAGTGCAAATTAATACAACCTTTTTGGAAGGAAGTATGGAGAATCCCCAAAGAACTCAAATTAAACCTCCCATATAATCCTGCAATCCCATTACTAGGCATCTATACTAAAAAAATCATTTTAACATATGGACATTTGCACTAGACTGTTTATCACAGCTCAGTTTACAATTGCCAAGACATGGGAACACCTAATTGCCCACCAACCCAGGAAGGGATCAACAAACTGTGGTATATGTATACTGTGGGATACTATTAGAACAATGAAATGATAAGAGACTTTAGATCTTTTGTATCAACCTGGATGGAGGTGGCACACATTCTTCTTGGGAAAGCATCCCAAGAGTGGAGAAACAAGAATCCAGTGTACTCAATTCTAATATGAAGGCAGTAGACGAGCTAATACAAGGTGTAGGGTCGGGGAACGAGAGATCAGAAAGAGAGGAGGAGAGAAGGCGATTGGGGGTCATGGGGTATAGCACACCCCTTGGGGGCTGGACACATTTACAGCAGAAACTTTACCTAACAACTGCAATCAATGTAACCTAATTCTCCCTCAATGAATCTCAAACAAAATGAAAGAAATAAAAAGCCAAGGTCAGATTTAATTCTCCTAATGAATAGTTACTATGATTCCTATTGTTAGACACCAGGCGTGGGTCTTAGAGGATAGAAAGGAAAGAATAAATCAAAGAAGGAAGTCTCTGGTGTGTCCTGGATGGCACATCAGAAAACTGACATTGCGTTGGTATTATTTTTGTTTGTTTTCTTTTGTTTATTTTTATTTTTGAATGTAAATATATGGCTGTTAATGCATAACAGACTCTTTTTTTTTTTTTTTTTTTTGCAGTTTTTGGCTGGGGTTGGGTTTGACCCCACCACCTCTGGTATATGGGGCCAGGGCCTTACTCCTTTGAGCCACAGGCACCGCCCCAGACTCTTCTTTACTTTTAACATTAACAGTAACCTAAGTTGGGAAGATTAAAACCAAACTAGATTTATGATACAGGAGATCAGAAAAATAAACCAGTTTTAGTCCATGAAGTTGCAAGTGTAAGAACAGAAAGGCAATGTCAGATGAATGTTATAATTAACAGTGATAAACGTACGGACAGTCTGCGGAAATCACGTCTGATTTTTAGCACTTTACATTTTTTTCGGCATGATATATCATCCTATTTTTATTTTCTATCACCATGTAAGGCAAGTTAGGAAAATGCAGGGCAGGGAAAGTATAATTATCTTTATGAGAGACCCAAGGCTCAGAGAATTTAATAACTTGTCTAAATATCTGACTTTCCAATCCTTCCCCTTTCTGCTGTGCCACAAGGCTTTTGTGCTAAAGGACCGTCCTCGAGCACTTCATCTAAGTCCTTAATATGCTGTAAGTCATTTAGAAATAGCATATGATATGAAAGAGATGTTAATCAAATTTAGTAGACATATTTCTGACATTAATGGCTTGTTTCCAATTAGATATGGTTAGTACCCTTATTTATCTTTAAAGAATGCAGTTTCAAATATTTTATCACCACCACTATTAAAATTCTGTCTTTTGCCACTATCTGTTCAATATCCTACAGTGATATGTAATTTTTGTTTATTAATATCTATAATTATCATATGAGTACTGTAGTAATAATATGTTGTTGTCAATATGATACATTGTTGATCAATTTTATTAATATGCCATTATTGTTAGTGGGACTACCTGTCTATAATTTAAATTAATGTGTATCTAAAAAATTGATCCAGACCGAGGGAACTTGGAATTCTAATTACAAGTGATTTTCAAATATTGGTATTCAGAGCTGAGACTCTTGAATGAGCTTCTAGAAAAACTGAGAATCTAAATGAATAGACAGATAAATAAATAACTACCGTGGCCCTTCTTGGTAGAAGAGAAACAGTTTCTGACGGACAACTGACAGTTTTTTAATTGCAAATAAAATCCCAATTCAAAGCACTGCTGGGTTGTAAAGGATAGAAATATCTTATATTATTTTTAAAAGATAAGACAACTCAAGCATGTGGCATACAGAACAGAAGATGGCTGTGGCAAGAGAAAAGAAAAAATGACACAAGAAGAGGGATAGTGACAGCCTTATGAATGGCGATGAAAGGGACGGCTGTGTGTGTCAAATAGGGCCACTCCTGACGGCAAGGAGGACATGTGGGCATAGGTAGAAAATTATATTAAACCAAACTGTCCTTCTCACGAGTTCTAAAAAGCCTCCTGCTATTAGTACATTAGAGTTGTCTGTGATCAGGCAATATAGCAATCTCGAGCGTGTGAAAGAAAACTCATAATAAATAAAAGTCTACTATTCTCAATATACTTACTGATGACAAGTCAAAGTGCATTTTCCACTCTGTGTTTTATTTAGTTCCTATAATATCACATATTCTTAATCTAAGTATACTATACACTAGCTCAAAAAACTACTCTTAAAAACTTTTATAAAATATGGTTAATATAAAACAATTTCAAGCCTTATCTGTCCAGAATATCTGCAAGTGAGATGTTTTACTTAATGTGTGGTGTTTAGTTAGGGTCTTGTGCTTTTAGCATGAGTATTTGAATCGTTTATTCCTACCTTTATAAAGGAGTTATTATGTAGCACAAAATAGTGGGGGAGATAGGTACATATATAAGCAACAATCATTTAATGAGAGTATAGGTAATTATAATTATATGTCTGTTTGGATGTTACTAATTTCATTTGAATGTTAAACTAGCATTTGGTGTGGGCCTTCATTGATAAGTAGAATGCCAAGAAAGAAAGAGTAAGGAATTCCTTAGTCTCAAGCTGGTAATCCTAGGTCCATGTGCCGGATACCACAAATACACACAAACAAAAACTAAGTAGCACATATAAAAGAAATAACGTATGGTCCCTGTAGATTAAAGGACATAATACCTACTTCTCACGGGCATACAGTGCAGTCAGGGGCAGAGACAGATAGATGCAAGCCACTAACCCACAAGGGAGAACCCAGTAAGAGTCAGATGGAGAGGGAAGTCCTATGGCCTGGGGACAGCAGGACGGGACCTGAGAGGCGGCAGGGAGCAGGTGGAATCCAGCCCAAACCAGGGTGGGACCTTCAAGGCTGGAGAAAATAAAGGGACCCAGGACACCAAGTCGCAGACATGCTGTGCTACCTGGTCAGAAGACAGTGATAGGCTCAGCACCTGTGGCTCAAGTGGCTAACAGCCAAATAAACCTAAGGTGGTGGGTTTGAATTCAGCCTGGACCAAAAAACAGCAATGATGGCTACAACCAAAAAAAAAAAAAATAGCTGGGCGTTGTGGCGAGCACCTGTGATCCCAGCTACTTGGGAGACTGAGGCAGGAGACTCGCTTGAGCCCAGGAGTTGGAGGGTGCTGTGAACTATGATGCCATGGCACTCTATCCAGGGGGATAGCTTGAGGCTCTGTCTCAAAAAACAAACACACACACACACACACACAAAAACAAAAACAAAGAAGACAATGATGCCCTTGTTTGGGTAAAGAGATGTAATTTAGTAAGACAATACATAAAATTCAGGAAAACCTCACCCAACAAGAGACAGAACAATGCTAGTCTGTTTTTCCCAAGAGCAATTCAGACAATCTGAGGTGGCCTGTGAAACCAGCAAGAGAGCAAAGCATCTTCCCCAACGCAGGGGAAGAGGCACCACAGCTCTTGATGGAAGTTAAGTAGCCAAGGATCACCTTGCAGCCCACCCGTACGTACTCTGAGACCCCAGTCCTCTGGAATCCTAGTGAAAATATTTTGAATTAATGCTTGTACCAGTTATTGCCATTTCTTTATTAAACTCAAAATTAAAAATAAAAAAAAAAAAGGAAAGAAAGAGTAAGGGCTGAAAACCACCATGATGGTAAACCAGGAGGTTGAGACTTAACAGGCCCCTGGCCTCCGGCTACTTAGAGTGTGGGGAATATGTGTGGTGGAGGAGTGAGATGCACAGTGTTCTGGTTCTGTGAGAGTGGAAGGGGAGCGTGCATTAACACGGAAAGTTGGAGCTGAAGTTGGGAGAAAGATTTGTTGGCAGGCTAAATATTTTGGACTTTATTTTGTAAGCAATTAGAAGTGATGTACTTGGTGCAGTGCCTGTGGCTCAAAGGGATAGGGCACCGGCCCCATATGCCAGAGGTCGCGGGTTCAAACCCAACCCCAGCCAAAAACTGCAAAAAAAAAAAAAAAAAAAAAAAGAAGGGAAGTACTTTATTTTCAGGGTAGTCTCTCTTTATTGAGAGACATGATTTTTTCAGAAATATTAGTATTCATAGGTCTTCAATATAAAAGCAGATCCCATTTCTTTTTCATCTATTCTGTTTAAATGAGTTGATTTTAAATATGGTATAATGAAATTCATTCAATTTTACTCAAATAACATCAATATTTAAATTGTCTTTAATTTACATGAATGGTTAAACAGGGATATTTTAGTTGAATTAATATCTTGCAATAACTTCAGTGAAAATGCTTTTGTTACTTTGAAAAATATCTACCAGTTCAAGAAATGTATCCAGCTGTGAAAATAATGTGATAAAAATATCTTAATATATATTAAAGTTCATTGACTTTGAAAAATAATTGGTTTTAGATAAAAAGCTATTAAAATTAGTAAAAATGCCTAATTTAGAATAAAATTTATTCATGTCTGTGCAATTACTTTGGTTATGATGGAATGTATTGGTGAGGAAAATAATAATATGACTTTGGTGACAGTAAGTAGTGCTTCTGCTTCAGGAAAAATTAAATGGATAAGATTCATGAATTTAACGGATCACAAATTAAAAATAAGCATTTGAGATGAGAGAATATTCACCTGTTTGCTTTAAACTAGACACATGCAGAATGTAATAAAACCCCAGAACTCTTTAGTATTGTACAGATGTGAACGTGTTTTCACAGGCTTTATTTCCGTTGATCCTTAGAGTAATATCCTTCAAGACAGGAGCAATAACTCATGAAATACATTGATGTTTTAGCAATTTGACCAAGATTTCACACCTGGAATTAGGACTCAGTTGTGTTTTTATTTTTCATGGTTTCTTTACTGGAACTAGGCTATTATTGGACTTTTTTCTCACAAGAACACTATTTCAATTATTTTAGTGAAGAGATTCAAAAACTCAGTCAAGTGAGCTAATAAGAACGGCTTTTCTAATCTTACTGTTGTAATACTTAAGTAGAGGTGCATTTAGACTTAAATTTATTAGGTGACAAACTTGCGTTTCCTTGCTGATATACTTGCAAGGAATGATTTTAATACTATTTCAAAAGCGCTGCAGTTGTCAAGTTAGAAATATAATTAAGAGGAATGGTCTTTGCATATTGTGGGTATTATATTTGAGGCATATTCACATGTATTGTTATGCCTTTTTTGGGTGTAACTATGTTTGGTGCATATTCGGAAGTAAATTTTCAGTATTAAAATATCTATATCCATCAAAACAAACTACTCTGATTTTGATTTTGTGATAATCCAAAGACTTGATTTAGAGAAATTTACAAAGGAAACCATTGGTATATCTTTTTATCCAAATTTTACCTCCTGTCTTTTGTACATACACTGTCATAAATATTTTAGTGTCAAAGTCATCGACCGAGACACAATACTGGGGCCAAGTGGGATGGACTTGGAGATTATTCATGTTCCATCAGAAAAGAGAAAAAAAAGCAAAACAAAAAGATGATATATATGTTGTCACTAATTTAATACATGAAAATTCTCTCTAGGAGAGAATAAATTTCATTTACCTTTAGATTATTACAGGGTTGGCACCTGTGGCTCAAAGAAGTAGGGTGCCGGCCTCATATAACGGAGGTGGTGGGTTCAAGCCCAGCCCCGGCTAAAAATAAAAATTAAATAAATAAATAAAAATAAAAAATAAAAGGAATGAACTTTAGATTGTTACAAAGATTCAATTGTGATCAACAGCATAAAGAATTTCTCTAACATTTTTACATAGTTTTAAAATAAAATTAATAATAGTTTGTGATAGATTACACTATTTTGTAATACCTGGGTAACTATATAGAGAGAATAAATTTCTTAATATTTTTGAGTTCCAAATAATTTCTTTAACCTATATTGCTATATTCTAGGTGTACCAATTTTAGTATGTCTAATTAAACCTTTACTTAGATCTATATATGTAAACTTAAGCCATTATCAATATAACTTTTAGGAGCAGTATTTTCTTAATTTTACTAATAGAAATCATCTTACTTTTATATACTAATTCCTTTCCTAAATAGGAATAACAATTTATAATTTATGTTGGGTGCTATCTTTCTCCGAGAATTGAAACTTGTATAAACTGAGGCTAACGTGTCGGTTGGCATATTGAGAGGATCGGTTAGAAAAAGGAGATACGATTTTACAAATCCATGTAACAGTCAATCAAAAGGCTACAATTTCTAGGGAATTTTACTTGGTATATTATTTCAGAGAAAAAAATCCAAATTTTAATATGCAAAACATTTGATATATCTAAGTTCAGAAAATTCAGAATTCTGCATACCTTATTTGCCTTGTGGGTACCTGAGAGAGGAATAAAGGATTCTTTCTCCAAGTGAATAATGGGACTGCATTTACCAAAACAGATCTAACACACTTATCATTCATAGCTTCCATAATACCAAAAGTGGTAGACTTTGATCAGAAAAATACTGACTTACTTATTGATGACTGTTTAGACTTACAGACTGGATTGGAGCGGGATATATTTGACAAAGTCGGCCAGTTAAGATGGTGAGTCAGAGAAGCACAGGCTAAGGTCAGCTTGATTTCCTTGAAGCAACCTGAATGAATCCCACCCAGACAGATTCCAGAACGCTAGAGGATAGAAGGGCCAAATTACGTTAGGGCCACCTACACTCCAGAGGACAACCGAGTGAAAAGGGACAAACTGCCACCTGCTTTCAGTTGGCTGATTTCTACAAATAAAAATTTCTACTGCTTATCTCTGAGGGAAGAAAGCTTAATTACTCAATTGCTCAGTATAAAATATCAATTGTCTTATTTATGGATTCTTTCTAAATACAAGATGGGATTTTGCGCTTTAATCTTTCACGCACATTTTTTCCTTTCCGCTGCGTTGGTTCATACTCCCATTTGTAGCATTCTTAAGTTTCCCTAAGTCCTGATAGAAAGTGTTTTTCAGGACTAAAAGGTTTCCACAAGAGAGACTAATGGTTTCACACGACTCACCAACTTGATTTTTTCTGCTTCTCAGCTGTCTTTAGTTTCACAGTCCAGAGACCATCTGTCTAGACAGGTGTTATCTCACTGGTATCTAAAAGTAGAAACTGAACATCATTATTTTTGAAATCTATTTAGAAACTGCAAGTCTAGTGATAAAGCGGTACTGATCTAAATTGTGCACTATTACAGATCTCTTCGTTAGAACAGATGGGCTACAAAATGGCTTATTTTGCATGGACCAGCTGTGAAAAATAGTGAATAGGAATTGTGGGTGTCACTTACATTCCGCAGAAAAATCAAGGAATTTAACAAATATATCAAAAGGAGTTTGTAAGTATGACATTTATGTAGTGGATTTATTCTTTAAAAAATAACATCCACTGACTACGGTATCTGGAAAAGCCAATAGAGATCAATCTTGAAGTTATTACTATAAAAATAAATTCTGCTAAAATGTATTTCAAGGCTACAAATGTATAGGCCTTGACTGTCCTCCACATCTTTTAGCCTGACTGTCACGGTTATTTTCATTCCAAGTTCAAAGCCTGGATGCTACTTGATATATGGGTTTTTTCTATATTGTAGCATTGAAGAATTGACTGTTATGACATAAATTAAAAGTATTTTCGCAAAGTATTTAATTCCATCACAGAGTCACCCTCCCACCCCACCAGTTCCTGTATGCTACACATATATTCACACACTCATGCACACACACACACACACATGCTTACACACATACATCCACAAACACCCCCCCATTATATCAGCACTCTCTGCCTGAGAAATGCAATTTAGTACAGAGGTTGCATATATACAAGCTGTAATCAGTTAGTGTTTGGTTGTACTAGCTATGCTACCTTGGGAAAGTCACGTAACATCATGAATTATCAGTATTGGGGGATAATAATGGTCCCCAAACCATGCAGTTGAGGTGAAGACAAATGGCATGATACAAATAAATCACTTATAAAAACATTGTCATTTAATAAGTAGACAATAAGCATTAGTAGTTATATTTGCTGCTATTAACTTCTCTGTTCTCTGTTTTGTCATAACTCATCTGATCTCAAAGGTACATTTTTCCTGAAGGAAAACTACATATCCAGTTTGACAGGTAAACTTGACTTTGTATTCTGTTATTTCATAGTTAAATGAAGTTTATTTTTCTGTCTTTGTATTTAAGTCATGTTAAAACATGGCTTTTTTTGAGAAAGTATGCATTTGAGTTATAACCAAATGAAATTGAATATTTGGGAACAAACCTTTATAAGTTAATGACAAAAGCAATAAATCCTTTTTAGTTTATGTTTAACTTGTAAAAATATGTTTAAAGAGAGGAAGCCACCTGCTTTTTCCTTTTTTTTTCTTTTTCATGACATCCCAGTTTCTAAAGAAAACCATATATAAGAAATATTAGAAAACAATTCCAAGGGTAGTTAGAGAGCCGAGGTTAAGAAACAAATAGATCATGTAAAAACCATGTTCCTGTTCTTCTTGATCCAGCATAAAGATTAAATAAATGAGGGACTATTTTGATCCTGGGGTTTATGCAAACCACAAAACCATTCTTTCTTTCTATTCAATATCAAAAATTTTTATTTAAAATTAGAAGTGATAAAATTATCATCATTAGAAGCTGAAGCAAATAAAGGAGAAAAAAATCTATGTCTTGGGCTCAGATCTAATTTCTGATGAGTGGAAATGTAAACTATGTCAGACAAAGATTGTTTTTCCATAACGTATTTTTAACCATATAAAAATCGACCAAACGAAACTTAAACCAAGGAGTAAAATGAAATACAATTTCACCTGCTTATAAATATTTTGCACAAATACATAGAATGTAAACCAAACAGCACACTTAGTAACTGAAATGTGCTTACGGATATAGAAATGTATAATACCTTTAATGTAATCTGAGTCGTGCTAGAAATACTAAAATATATTTCTTACACAACTTTTGCAAAATGATAAATAAAAACTGATATGATACATTTTTGTACTGCTATTGTATAAAATTTTAGAATACCCCCTCTTTTGCATAATATGGGTATATACTAACTCAGTACCAGGCTGGTGGTGGGAATTTAATGGACATGTATTCTGCTTTCATCCCTATTCAATGCTGTCACCTGTCATTGTCATCTTTCTGTCCTCTTCCTCATTTCAAATTTTGGTTATATTCATCCTTCAGAAAGTTCCTTAGCATCCCCTTCTTTTTACTCAAATTCTCTCACGTGGACAATGACAACTTTTTTTCATCATTCCAATTTAGAATGTGTTTCAATCAATGAGCCAACAGAAAAATAAAGTAATTTTCAAAAATACTAATATTTTAGTATAGTAGGGTTGAATTAAGTCTGTCAAAAGATATATCCAAATCTTAATGACCCTTGGCACCTGTGAATGTAACACTACCTAAAAAAGGGGTGAAAAATCTTGAGATGAGATTATTCTGAATTAACTAGGGGAGCTCTAAAACCACTGACATCCTGTAAAAAGAGATGATGGAGGTAAAGAAAGAGGCCAGGGGGATGGAGGAGGAGACTGGCATCACGCAACCCAAGTCCAGAATCCACAGAACCACTGAACCGGGAAGTGGTGGGGAAGAATTCTTCCTGTGTTACCGTAAGGACAACTTTTGCTTGGCTGGCCCCTTGGTTTGAGGCTTCTGGCCCCTAGAATATAAATTATTTTGTTAATCTGCAAGTTTGTGGAAATTTGTTATGGCAGCCCTAGGAAACAGATACGTGCAGTTTGATCTTTTTAATCCTGCAATCACATTACCACCCACAAGAAAAACTGTCATTTTATCATAAGGAAATTAGCACTCAATATTTACAGAAGCCCAGTTTACAATCACAAAGATGTGTAAACAACCCAACTGCACTTCAACGCATGAATGGATTAATAAACTGTGGTGTATGTACACCATGGGCTACCATTTAGCCATAGAAAAGATGGGAATTTCAGATCTTTCATTACAACTTAGACAGAATTTGAAAACATTCTCTTAAGTAAAGGATCACAAGAAAGGACCATCAAGCATCTATGTACTTAATACTAAGTTGAAACTTGTGTCTTGACAACTACATGCACACAGGAGAGAAAATCTCAGTCAAATTCAGGACGGGGGAGAGAGGGAAGGGATTTGGTAAGTTCCCACCTAACGGGTACAATGTGTGGGTAAATGGCACACCTCCTGGGTGAAGGTCACAGCTCCAACTCAGACTTTACTTCACAAACGCAAACAATGCAACCTAATCTTATGTACCCCCATTAATCTGAAATTTAAAAACAATAAAGAAATATTAAAACTGAACATCACACCGAACATGAAGAGGAAAAAAATAACGATTTTTAAACATTATCTGACACAGTAGTTGAAGCAAAAAAGAAAAAAAAAGGAGAGAATGAATGACTGTCTTTGTGATGCCTCGTGCTCACTCACCCTGGGTTTTTTAAGAGCAGTACTATTGACATTTGGGAACTGTCTTGTGTTTGTGCAATTAGCAGGATCTCTGTCCCCTATCCAGTCAAAGACAGTAGCAGTCTCCAGAGTGACAAGGACGGAAGGCAGTGGAGGGATGGACAAAGGAAAGATATCTCGGGTTAGACAGGAAGGGCACGTTTTAGAGACTGATTGCCCACCCTGGTGGTGATGGTTAATTGTGTATTTCACAACTGTCAACCGAGTAGATCTTAAACATTCTTATCACACACAAAATAATTAAAATGATATTTTAACATACGTTGTGGGTTATTTGAAGGTGTTATTAATCTGACTTCCCAAATGTCAAACATGGTAAAGACAAGAGCATTTTTTCGCTGTAGTTTTCTGCTATTATCTGTAGCATCCGGCAGGCCAGGGTCCACCTCCGGGGGAGTAACAGTGGTGGGAAGGGCAGATAGGTTTAGAGTCTGAGGAAGTGTAATTTAGAATAGCTTGGGGGAAAATTTATTCACAGAAAGAAAACTTTGAGTTAATAGGGAAAACCTAGTATCCTATGAGACAGGGTGGTAAGTAATATGAGAATACACTCATAATTCCAAGTTAATTCGACGTGTGCTAACACGTTCTAAGTTTTCTAAGTTTTCATAGACCTGGAGAGAAAAAAAATCAGTTCTATTTGGGAATTTAGAATATATATATTTTTTTCTGTTAAAAATCCCATTGTTACCATCTTACTTATAATCACACATGAAAACCTCTTGGAAAAAATAGTAGGAGACACTTTATCTACAAACTTTGTGGTCCTAGAGATTCTCTGTTAATTCTTTTTGAAAATAGTCTGAAAAAGAGAAACATTGGTCAAATGAGTGACTTTGACTATTAAGTTTAAAAGGCAGGGTTTGAAGTTTTAATAGATAATAGAAAGGATTAATCCAAAGTCTGAGGGAGATAGATTTTAACAGTGATGTCATACATTGATCAGAGAGACTAAATTTCTATACAAAAAATTGAAAATATGTTTAAAAATAGGCATAGTGGCTCAGCGCCTGTATCTCAGTGGTTAGGGCGCTGGCCATATACACTGGGGCTGGTGGGCTCAAACCCGGCCCAGGCCTGTGCTAAACAACAATGACAACTACAACAAAAAAACAGCTGGGCCTTGTGGTGGGTACCTATTGTCCCAGGTACTTGGGAGGCTGAGGCAAGAGAATCACTTATGCCCAAGAGTTTGAGGTTGCTGTGAGCTGTGACATCACAGCACCCTACTGAGGGCAACATAATGAGACTCTGTCTCAAAAAAAAAAAAAGATAGGCATAGAGAAAAGAGAATGTGGGACACAAAGTGTATTTCATTCGTATAATATTTACATTTAAATTTTTAATTTAATATTTATTAAATAAGAGAATATTTGAATAGTTTTACCATTAGGAAGTATGGGGAGTATTATAAAAATTATGAATATGGACCAATTCTTTTGCATACTGTCGATACATTAATAAATGTATTATACACTTAAAATTATAGAAAATATTAGATAAAATTTAGCTCCTTCAATTATTTTCTTAAGAGTGAAGTTTGGCTAATATAGGAATACATGTGAATGTAATGTAGATGGGCTTATTAAGTAACGACTTCGTGGTTAGACACACACAGAGAGACAAAAATCACGTCTCTAAGTGATCTTGAAGAATTAACATATGTTAAAAAATAACATGAGCCTGCAGTATTCTCATCTCTAAATCATTTAATTGTAATGTATTTTTGAAAGCTTCAAAGAGCAGCATTACTGTAGAAATTTGTTACCATGTACTTTTTCTTCATAACTGAACACAAAGCACACTACAGCCTTGAGAGTACAGGAAGTGTCCTCTGAAGACCACTCTGCCTGTGTCCCTGAAAGGTTGTTAAAGCGTATGAAAATTTGCCAATAAATTAAAAAAAAATTTATACACATTTTTTATAATATCAATAATATAAGATTTACTGTGAAAGATCCAAAGTCACTGAGTAAAGAGTATAAAGCAGGAATTCATGAAAGTCAACTGGAGAACAGAAATGTCACTCTAGAAGGAAGTGATTTTATCTATCCAAAATGCTATATGTTATCGAGCAAGTGATGGCTGTAAATGTTTCTCATTTTTATTGTTCACGCCCTTCCTATAACTCATAAAACTATATAGATTTTTCATTATATGTGCTAGGAATACTGGAGAATGATGCCCCCAGCATACTGGGAAATAATAAAAGAGAAATATGTTACAACCTTGTTTAATAGAACTGACATTGGGACAGAAAAATAGTCAAATATACATACCTAAGTGGCTGTTTATTAAAGTGCATCTATAACATAAACAGATTTAGACAAAATATTATAATTACTTGTTTGGTGTTATTTTAACTACATTTTTAAAACATTTCACTTCTTCACTGGAAAATATATGAGAATACCCGTATGTTCTTGCTATTGCCTTTAAGAAATCTATATTCCATATTTTGGTTTAGTCTTTATGTAGATAATAAATATGCGTAGTTATTTCTTTATAGCTATAAAGCTTTGAGGAGTTTAATTATTGAGTTTTCATGGGGTTTATCATATTAATTAAGGAGCATTAATAGTTGGGATCAGCTTAAAGCCTACATTGCAGAAAAAATACAGGATAATATGAATCCTTAAAGAAACTGGTGTCATGACTTTTATGTGGAGAGGAAGGAACGTGGTTATATTTTCTAGAATTGGAGTGTGTTTGGCTTATACCCATATTCCTTTTTAAAAGTTTAATTTCATTGTAATTAGAAGTACAAGCATAATTCTTCAGTGATGGTGGTTGGTCGTAGATCACTGGAAGGTGGGCTAACTGCCAAGGAGACTAAAAGGACTAGACTTTTTTTTTTTGAAGAATTTTTATTTCAGAAATGTTTGATGGAAAAGTTCATCTGCCTATGGCTCGGGTGGCTAGGGCACCAGCCACATACACCTAAGGTGGCAGGTTTGAATCCAACCCAGGCCCGCCAAAACAACAATGATGGCTGCAACCAAAAAAAAAAACAACAAAATCCACGTGCTGTGGCAGGCGCCGGTGGTCCCAGCTACTTGGGAGGCCGAGGCAGGAGACTGGCTTGAGCCCAGGAGTTGGAAGTGGCTGTGAGGTGTGATGCCATGGCACTCTACCCAGGGGGACAGCTTGAGGCTCCATCTCAAAATAAATAAATAAATAAAAGTTCATCCAAAGCATTCTGACTCTGAAGAGAGAATAATGCTAACCCATATTTTGAAATTCTACCTTGGTTAATGTCTGACTCAGACCCTGAAAAGCTGCCCCAAGGGTACAATCTGATGCCATGAAACGCCGATGCCGTGCTCCCCTCCATGACTATTTTATTAGACCCAGGTGTGGGAAGATTTACAAGGGGTGTGGATTGAGGTATTTAGGAAGAAAGAGATGTCGTCTTAAGGCTGAATCTTTATGTCTGTAAGATAAGTGCTAGTTCCTGAGGAGTTACTGGCAGTGCGGTAAATCGTTTTCCAGATTTCTGAAAAAACTGCACACCTCACGATGTGGCTAATTTTTATAAACACATAGAATTTCTAAGTGTGTAAACAAATACCTAAAATTCCAATGTTTGTACTTGTTTTATCTCTCAATGATTAATAGAAATGGTGTGACAAATAAAACTTTCTATTGAATCATTGATTGCACTTTTTTAAGTTAGCAACTTTTTATACAGAAAAGGAAAAACAATCAGAAATTTTGACTTTGTGTTGAAGTAATACTAAATGAAAATTTTAATAAGGTAATTAACTCATTAAATATCTACCTTACTATTATAACTTTCTCCATATTTTAAAATGATTGTATATATATTTGATAGCTGTAGAATTATCCTCCAGAAAATACCAACTAGTAAAACTTACTTAATATATAAAACATGCATAAATTTCATTCTTATCATAATCCAAACATTTATTCAGCATATAGCAATATATGAGTGGCCATATGTATATGAACATATGTATATACTTAGAGTGTATGTACATGCATATATGTAGATACACATAATATTCACCTTTTAGTGTATGACCTGCATATACTATTCACATACATGTACATAGTATACATACATCAATCCAGTATATTTAATACTTATATTGTTATACTTTGATCCAGTGTAATATATATATATATATATATATTTTTTTTTTTTTTTTTTTTTTGAGACGGAGCCTCAAGCTATTCGCCTGGGTAGAGTGCCATGGCATCACAGCTCACAGCAACCTCCAACTCCTGGGCTCAAGCGAGTCTCCTGCCTCCGCCTCCCAAGTAGCTGGGACCACAGACGCCCGCCACAAAGCCCGGCCATTTTTTGGTTGCAGCCATCATTGTTGTTTGGAGGCCCGGGCTGGGGATTCGAACCCGCCACCTTAGATGTACGTGGCTGGTGCCTTAGCCAATTGAGCCACAGGCGCCAAGCCGGTGTGTAATATATTTTAATATTTATTTGTGTTGGAGGCAAATATTTTTCATTGAATAATGTAAATTTTTGTATTTTAATATTAAGCACAACTATTTTTAATTATTATTTCTCATTTGTGAATGACTTTGTGTAGTTTTCACAGTATGTCTGTGTATGTTTTTCCATGTGACGCTTGTAGTATCTTTGTGGATAGATACTATTATTCTTTTGCAGAAAAAGAAACAAAGAATTAAGGTAGATAAGAGACTTCCCAAGGTCACACATCAAGGCAGATTCAAGCTTACTGTGGCCTCTGAATGCTGGATATACCAGTGCCCCCATTTATCCCGTTCTATTGCTCTCGTTTTCAAAATAAGCAAAATGTGTCTGAAGAACACCAAGTGATTACAGATAGTTGTAGATCACTTTAGAGGCAGAGGTAATAGAACCATCAACATTTGAATTATCAGTTTACTTCCAGGCCGCTGCTGGCTATTGCTTCCCTGGGCAGAATGGCTTCCAGTAAAGCATAGTCTGCATTGCTTATGTGTAACAGAAATAAAAGTGGCCGTAAACAATTCCTCTTTCTTTTTGGTGATAACAAAACCCTCGCATAAATGTGAACATACAGAATTACATCAAGTTCAGAACACTATTCTCAAATTATAAATGAACATTTTATTCTATTATTCTCAGGATATTTAATAAGCTGATCTGTTAAAGTCAATTCAAATAATTATTTTGACGAGTCAGGAGTTTTAAAAACTGAACAAAGTAATCAGGTCCTTGGCCTCTTAAGCTCATAGTCTTAATGAACAACACCAGCAAGTAAAAAAATACTTGAAAAATGTGTGCTGGGAAAAGGGAGAGGGAGGGGAGGGGAGGGGAGGACAGGTGGAGAGAGGATAGTTGGTGGGACCAGACCTACTGTGCATCTTACAAGGGTACATGTGAAATTTACTAAATGTAGAACATAAATGTCTTAACACAATAACCAAGAAAATGCCGTAAAGGCTATGTTGACAAGTTTGATAAAAGCATTTCAGATTGTGTGTAAAACCAGCACATCGTACACCTGTACAGCTGTAATGTACACAGCTATGATTTAATTAAAAAAAAAATGTGTGCTGGGATAGGAATCGCATGGAACATTCTGGAATCTCAGAGAGGCATGTCTCCCAGAATGCACAGGCTTTGCTGTGACTTCCTCAAAGAGGTAGCATCTTGGTGGAAGCCTGAGAAGGCCTTATACACACACAGTGAGCGTGATCTGAAGGAAAAGAAAACGGATGTAAGCAGTGCCCCAGAGGGAAACAGCTGACTTGTGTACAATTTGCACCATGAACAAAGGCTATTACAGTAAGTTCCCGAGTTAAACACTGATTTTGATGTAACTCACACTTACAGACAGAGGGGATTACAAGGGATCAGTACATGTACCTGTTCCAACTTACATATAAATTCAACTAAAGAACAAAGCTTCAGAATCTATTTCATTCATAACCTGGGGACTGCCTGTACCAGGATATCAAGACCGCTGGGAGGGTGAAGGCCAAAAAGCCCAGGATTGCTCTGAGGAACTGAGACAGTGCCAAGCAGTGGGATGATGGACAGGGGCCTGGGGATGAGAAGTAATCAGAAGTCATGTCAGGTGGCTGATCAGTGTGGAATGGTCCACTCTGTCAAAGCAAGTAAAGATCCAATAGGAAATACGAGAGCAGTGCTAGCCTTGAGGTGCAAACAGCTGTAAGAACACAACACCAGCAAGTGGAGTGTGTTTGCTATTATTGGACCAGAGTGATTCAGAAATCATCTATAATTTAGCATTTGCGACTATTTTTCAGCAGCACAGATTTCACTTGAGACAAAAAGCCCCTCTAGTGTTTTATTCACATACAGGCGGAGAACTAATATCAGAACTCTGAGGAGAAGCCAGTGTTTCTCCTTACTGGAGAAGTTTTGCCTCCAACTGATGATGGATTCCAATTACTATGAACTTTACTCTTAAAGTTCAGATACTATTTTTATAAAGTTTATAAATACTTAAGAAATGCAAATTCGGTATACCAGGATGATGTCAGACAGAGGCCTCAGCTTAAAAAAAAAAAAAAAAAACTGCAATAGGGCAGCGCCTGTGGCTCAAGGAGTAGGGCACTGGCCCCACATGCCTAGGGTGGCGGGTTCAAACCCAGCCCTGGCCAAAAAACAAACAAACAAAAGAAAATGCAGAGTCCTCAGCTGATTTATGAATGATTAACAGAGCATGACCAAGAAGTCAATCTTCGTTTTTATTTTTTAGTTTTTGCCCACTGAGATTATAGTTAGAAACTACAGCATAATTTAGCCCATCCTGGTCAAAATGGATGTTTTCAGGAAAAAAATTCAAATTTGTTTAGATCTCTATTGGTAGTATTAATGTAATTTACAAACGTGCTTATTCAGAACCAGATGCATAAGTTTTAGGACCAAATTCAAAATGAAGCATGTTGTTTCCATTATCAAAATATTAAGGATTTTAATAAGCTATAAAAGAATATGAAAAAAAGTGTGGGGTCTAAGTGTGTGACCCCGTGCACTTGCCAATGTTACACAGCCACACATTCTATCCCAGGGAGATAAGAACTTAGCTCACTCTCTGTAAGATATGTGAGTGAAAAACAGTGGCTTTGTGTGTGAACTGTACACACCTACACGTGTGTGGGCGTGTTATCTATGGGATGAGTCCAGGCGTTAGTTAGCCAAGAACTTAGAAAAGGAGTGATTTCTATCCTGATTTTACTTCCTTTAAAGAAGAGAAGAATATGTAACAGATGTTCCCCTATTTCTTTAGAACTAATATTATCTGTTAACCTTTTCATGAGGTGACACTATAGTTTTGGAGTTAATGAATAGAGAAAACTAGAAAGAGTCACTGGGGGTACATATAGTGAACTAATGCTGAAAATTCAGTAACTCCAGGTAAGACCTTCTTCTGACACATGAACGTCTTAGGAATCCATTTTACAGATTGAAACATGGGCTGTTTAAAAACAGATTATAATCATTGATATATTTAATAGAATTTTGCATTGGAGTTTGTAAATTTCCTGTGAGAATGAGATTTATATAATTTTAGATAAAATAGGGAAAATGCCGTAGCCTGCTGAGCTCTTGGATACTGTTAACCTCCTGTGTTGCTGTAAATTGTTTGGGCAGAGTTGCAGAGATAAACTAGCGGTCAGAATGTCTCTGAAGAGTAGGGTGGCTACCGCTCGCTCAGGCAAATAGCAGGAAATCTTTATTTCTTTCGTGCTTATATGAGGGATCTTTACTGCCACACGGCACGTACAGATAGTTAATTTATAATCTACTGGCTTCTCAAGAAAGTCATCTGGCCTCAGTAAGTCTAACAAATGCATGCATAAGATTTTGTAACTATAAAGTAAAAATTAACGATACTAAAAAACAAGATGAGAAGTTTGGGGCGTAAAGGTTTCTGGTGACATCAAGGCCAAGCAACAGACTCTGTTTTTCTGCTTTCAAAGCCCTTCGAGGAGATTCCTCAGATGTCCAGATTCTGCCTGCAGAGTCTGCCTCCTATGTCACTGGCCTCCCAGGCCTCATGGAGGGACGTCAGTGAGAAAGTCTTTTCACTGGGTCTTTGAAAACTTCATCACAGTGACTGCTTGTAGTCCTTAAAGTCTATAAAGGCTATACTCCTGTATGTATCTTAAGAAAATTTTATAAATATTTTATTTGTTCTAATTAATAATACTTTAACTCTTGTTGCTGACAGCACTTGCGTTAGCATGACCCCAGGCCTCTACTAGACAATCATGTTCAAAAAAGCAAAAATATTTTTCTATGTCATTCACTGGGTGTATTATCTTGTGTGCTACTTTTACTTCCTATAGGGAAATCATATAACTCAATTTCTGTGAAGAGGTAATCAAGATTTTTTTTAATAACATACATGAATTTAATACCTGAAAATCACATTCAAGATCGTATAAAATATTTAATAAAGCTACACACAGCAAAAACTACAATAACCTTGAATAAAGCAGAAAAGGCCTTTGTTACAAAAAAAGATTTAAATATCATAACAAATTATATTCCTTTACTTTGAGTCATTACAGTTTAAAGCTAACTTATATCAAGCAAGTATTTATAAAATACCTATTATGCACAAACACTCTAATTGAAAATTTACAAATTTTAAAAGAAAAATAAGAGCTCTTGATCTCAAGAAGTTTGTCATTCTAAAAATATGTTTTTCATAAGAAATGAACATATTTTCTATAAGTGTAAGTAGCAGTATATTAATCTCACAAGTGATAATTCCAGTAGAAAGTATCAAGACATATATTTATTAAAATTAAAATAATTTAAATAAAAATTTTCTATTACAGAATGAATTAAAAATTCATTTGAATGCCCAGGCTTCTTTTAGTGGCACAAAAATTTACGAAGGTATTTAAAGAGATAATGCATTTGCAGCTTTTCTGAGAGCTATAAAATGTGTGATGATATTAAGTTTTGAAGGGGGATAGTTAACCAAATTGCATCTAAGTTCTCTGCAGGGATGCAAGCCTGGAGTTTATATTAGAGAAGCACTATTCAAATTGCAGCACCAAATTATGCTAGCTTATTCTATTTTTACACTAAATAAAAAAAAATGCCTTAGAACGTTCCAGCAGGTGGTCATCATTGAAATTTTGTCTGACATTAATTTCCAAGTTAAGTATGAAACATTCTGAGGACTGTATGTTCCCTTTGCTACTTCTTTTCCATTCCCTTTCTTGGTAATTGGAAGTGAATTGCAGTAGACATTATAGTGATATGTGATTTGCAAATGTCATTGTTACATATTTTTTTGTTAATGTCAAATCTCAAATTTGCCTGAATAGTTATATGACAGGCAGTCTCGGTAATGAATATGCTCGTATTGAGCAAGAAACCCTGAATTAACTAAGATAGAATCTATGGTATTTTTTAATAAAATACATCACACCTGTAAAAACTATCAATGTATAGTTTGCAGATAATTATCATACCTTCCATGTGGATGTACCATTGATATATCACACAATATTCACACTTTGATGACGGACACAGGCGTTAACATCTCTATATATTTATCACCTCTTAATTTACCTGAATTCTTCTTGAACCTATTTTTATGCTCTAACCTCTATATTTGTATGCATTGCCTTAGAAGCGGAGGTTGAGGCAGCATCTTGGGGTGGGAGGTTTATTGTCTAGGTATTTATGGAGAGCAGTAGTAAGGAAATAGGGAGAATAAGGAAGAGAGGAGTAGAAGCAATAGAGTATCATTTACCAGGACAGGGTTACCACTGTGGGCACCTCAGGCTCAAGGATCTTCTGGGGAAGTCCAGAAAATGGACCCTAGAATTGCCCATTTGAAAGCAGGTGGATGGAGCATTTCTATCTCCTGTCACCGTTGTTTGAAGGCGTTGTTATCAGGGTTGTTAACTTACCTTTAATTTTTGATAGCCCTTGGTCCTTGAAGTGAATTGTTGTCAATGTGCTTGAGAGCTGTCCACCATCCACCCCCGTTGATATCATGGTGACATGCAGTAGCCTCTGTCTGCTGTGCCACTTCTTTGGAAAAAAAAGCTTTCAGTACATTTCTAACATTGTATATGAAGAATTATTTCCCTGTGTTATTCCTAATCTAAATATCTTCTTGAAATACTAATCCCAAAATACTCTTAGTTTTTAATTTAATCATATCCTGAACCTCAGGAGGAATCCCACAGCACTTTGAGAATCCTTCTCATAATTCATATTTATCTCTTGTTATAATTATTTCTGTACTTTTTAATGTTTATATTTCATAATCCTTGAAAGTAGGGACTTATTGTCCAATGGGTGGTACTAATTGTTCTTTTGAACCTTTTACTGAATTGAATTACATAGAGCATCTTCAGGATACTACTATGAGTTTTGATCAACTTCTTCCCCTTTATAGCATCTGCATGACTGATTTGTTTTAAAGTCACCTTATATGGAAGCTCTCTTGTTTAAATTTGATTACCGGCCTTTCATTAGTCCCTTTAAATCATTCCAGAGATGTAATGCCATAACAGTGGAGAAAACTTATAAGACAAGAAATTGTTACACCACGAACATGATGATAAGCTTTGGAAATGCTGAGTCACCGTTCTCCTCCTCCTCCCTTGTCCTCCTCTGCCTCCTTCTTCACGGGTTTATTCGTTAAAACGGTGGACAAATATCTTCTTTAAATAGTATGTGAAATACTTCCTAAATTAGATACGTGCGTATTTGTTTAGTTTTGGGGTGTTTACTAAAATGATGAAAATAGCCTTTAAATCATGATGCTTTATGTTTTATTTCTACAACATTTAGTAAGAAGTAAATACTTGAAACCATGCACATTAATTTCCTCCCTTTAAAAAAAAATAGCCATGCATATAGTAGTCATCAAATACACATTCATTAATTGTTTGATCAGCAATCAGAGCTATTCAAGTTTGCTCTTTGTGAGTGTTTATCAACAAAGCATTCTCAGAGTGTGTGCACACACCCGAGGCCTCCATGGGAGGCTGTGACAAGTGGCCGTGAAGCTCCCTGAATATCAAACAGATTGTGCTGTGGACTAAATATTTATGTCCCCTCCAGAATTCACATGTTAAATCCTAATGCCTAGTGCGATGAAGATGAGGCCTTTGGGAGTAATTCGGTCATAAAGGCAAAGCCCTGAAGAATGTCCTCAGAGGTCCCAAAGATCCCTTCTCCCTTCTGCTAAGTGAGGTTACGGTATGAAAAAGACCTAATGGAACCAGAAAGCCGGCCTTCACCTGACGTAGAATCTGCTGACACCTTGATATTGGATTTCCAGCCTCCAGAACCTTGAGAAATAAATTCCTATGATTTATAAGCCACCCAGTTACTGGTATTTTTGTTATAGCAATGTGAACGGACCAAGAAAGACTGGCAATAATAGATTTTACCTTTCACTGCAATTAGTAAACTGTATGATTTGGGGGAAAAGTCTTTCATTAATTTAACCCCCATTTCTTAAGTTGAGAATAGGCATAAAAATAACTACCTTAAGGTCTAAGAACAACTTAAATTGAATATATATAAATGTTTAGCATAATGCCTTACATACAGCATGCATTTTGTAAAAGGTAAAGGTTAAAATCTAAATAACAAATCACTGTTGACATCAGGGGCATATTGTTCTTAGAAAGATGAAATACCAGAATATAAATCACAGTAAATAACAGTTCTGCAAGGTAAAGAGTGACGAGCAAAGAAATAAAGAAGATACAGGTAGTATGTCCAGAAAAAAAGAAACGCACTAAGATTATTATTGAAAATTCAGGAAAGAGGCTGAGAGCAGGGGCTCATGCCTGTGACTGGCATTCTGGGAAGCCCAGGCAGGAGGATTGCTTGAGTTCAGGACACCAGCCTGAGCAAAAGAGAGATGCCGCCTCTACAAAAAATAGAAAAACTAGCTGGGTATTGTGGCACAGGCCTGTAGTTACAGATACTTGGGGGGCTGAGGCCAAGGGATGGCTTGAACCCAGGAGTCTGAGGTTGTGTGAACTATGATGCCATAGCTCTGTACTCAGGGTGAAAGACTAAGAAAAAAAAAAAGGAAATTAAGGAGAGATTTTAGAATAAAATGCCATTTAAATAGGCTTATTTATGAAAGGTTTGGTGTGAAGGAATGTTTCTGAATATTATCTTTTTGAGAATCATCACATTGTGTTACAATGAATTTACAAATCTTTCGTTGACAAGGTCAACTTTCCCTCCAAAAGCATTTACCAATTTTTAATGATAGTGCCATCGTTACTAAACCCTTCACATTACAAAAACAATAATATTACAAATATCTGCATATTTTATGTCTTTTACTTTGATTTTTGGAGAAACTGAAATTTCCCAGGTGTTCCTTGGTCATTTGCATTTCCTCTTTGATGAATTTATTGGTTGCAGCATTTGCCTGTATTTTATATTGGTTTTCCCCCAATTTAACTATATACTTAACATTGTGAATAATAGAGTAACAGTGATAGGAAACACCTAAAATTCTCCTTAAATTCAATCTTACTAGGTACTAGCACTAACCTTTTATTTTGGAGATATGTGTACTTACAGTGTTACTTAAATCATCTATTCCATATCCTTAAAGGTATATTTCATATTGTTTCCTTTATTTTAAAGTGTTTAGGCATTGATTTCCTATGTTTTGTGCTATACAATAAGCATGTAACTCACAAAAAAAATAAATACTTTTCCTTTCTCACAGAGTTCAAATAACAGTCAGACATCTGATTTTAAAAATAAAGTCAAATAATATAAAACATACAGAACATATTTATGCAGTGGAGTGACATGTTTGAACTTATGATTTAAGAATAGTATTATCATTGTTGTGTAAAAATAATATCTGACTTGAGAACCAGGGTAGATGGCAGTGCCATTTTCTGGAAATGGAAAAGTAATAGAGTTGGCAAGTTTGACAAGCTGATGACATTTGGACAGAAAATCAGAAGTTTTATTTTTGGATCTGTTAGATTTGAATTGTACGGAGGAAATCCAAGTAAATGGAATAAGCTGCTACACATATAAATATGGAATACAATGAGGTATTTGCTTCGATATATAATTTGAGAATCACCGGTGTAAAGATGCTCCTTAGGTCTGTAGAAATTTGATAAACTATGCAGTAGAGAGAGTGGGGGCGGAGACATCACCTGCCCTTGAACATTTAAAAGTTTAGTAAAGGAAGACAACCCAACAAAAGGTACTTAAGAAGTAAGAGAGGGAAGAGTTAAACCCTGTAAACAGCTCTTCCCCTAAGTGGCCTGAGGTGATCTGTGACAACTGTTTGCTTTTCACTTGACCTAGAAAACCCCACAAAGTCATGTAGGTCAAGAGGCTCAAATCTTCATGTTCACGTTAAGAACACACATGAAACTACCCAGGCCATCAGGGGTGTGCATGTATGAAAAGCCACCAAGTATCTGAAGGATGTCACCTTAAAGAAACAGTGTGGACTGTTCCCACCTTAGGATTGTGGAGTTGGTAGGTGTAGCCAGGCCAAACAGTGGGGCTGGCTGGACACAGGGTCGGTGGCCCAAAAAGAGTGCTGAATTTTTGCTGCATATGCTTAAAAATGTGGAGAGTAATAGTGAACTGCACAGTTTAGTTCAGTGGTTCTCAACCTTTCTAATGCCGCAAGCCTTTAATACAGGTCCACATGTTCTGGTGACCCCCAACCATAAAGGTATTTTCATTGCTACTTCATAGTAGAATCTATGGAGAATCTGCTCCATAGATTTACAGGTTTGGGGTTTTTTGTAGACTCTGCTACTACTTCATAGTAGCAATGAAATTACGGTTGGGGGTAGCCACAGTGAGGAACTGTATTAAAGGGTCGCGGCATTAGGAAGGTTGAGAACCACTGGTTTAGATGTAGACTCTCTGGTCACTGAGCATATCAAGTGAACAAAGCACTAGAGATGCATCACCGTCACCAAACTTACAGAGCTCATGGTTGCATTAACCCATACTTGAGCTCCCCCTGCCACATCAAGATGATCCTTATCGAAAGGGAATCAATCGGTCCCAAACCAGAAGACGAGGTTGTACAGCAGAAAAAGCTATCCCAGAAGAAACTGGAGAAACAAAAACTTAATGGCACAGGAATAGATGCAACATAAAATAAATGCAAATAACAGTAAAAAAAACAAAAAAACCCCAAACCTGTAAACAATGCTATCCCAGCAGTCTGAGTGGATTTCGATTCAAGAAGGACGAATTCTTTCACTAAACAGATTGCTTCTGAGGGTGTAAGGTGAGCTATTGGGAGAAAAAGTTGCAACGTTTATTTCTTTCATCATCAAATTAAAGTTTGAACTATTTCTAAATTACAGATGAATGCATGAGCCATGAATGTACAATATGATGTATTTTCTAGAACAGCTCGCTGATACAGCCACAGCGTAGATGGAGGAACAGAACATTCTCTGCCTTGTGCCTCTGGTGACTGTCCTACCCAGGAAGATCAAAGTCCTGACTTACAACATCACACATTTTGTCCTGTTTCTGAACTTTATATATTGATAAATGCAATTATATTCTACATATATTTTTGAGTCTAGCTTCTTTTGGGCAATATTGTAATCGTAAGATTTACCCGTAATGTTGTGTGTAATTATAATTTGTTGATTATCATTGCTGGATATATTTTTACTGTGTGAAAATCATGGGCTGAATGACTTTGTTTGCCCAAAATTCATATGTAGAAGCCCTGACCCCCAGTGTGATGGTGTTAGGACGCAGGGCCTTTGTGAGGTATTTATCTTTAGATGAGGTCATGAGCGTAAGATTCTTATAATGGGATTAGGAACTTTATAAGCAGAGAAAGACAGGCCAAAGGTTTCTTTCTTTCTTCCATGTGAGAAGACAGGAAGCAGGCCCTCACAAGGAACTGAATGTCATAGAACCTTGGACCTTCCAGTCTCTAGAACTATGAAAGATGAGCATTGTTTAAGCCACTCAATCTGTGATATGCGTGTGGCAGGCTAACAGTGAATATATCTCACTTTTAGGTGTACTTTCTACTGTGAGAGAGGAGTTTCAAGGGAGACACTGTTTTGATTAGTGCTATGATGAATATCTTTGCATATGTCTTTTCAGAAAGACACATTTTCCTGTCAGTATATAATAAAAATGAGATCGATATGGGTCATAGAGTTGATGTATATCAGCTCTAGTAGATATTTAGAAACTGTTTCTAAATATCTAGTTGTACTAATGTATATGCCAAGTTACTATGTGATAATACCACCTGCTCCAAGTCCTGGCCCACCCTTTGCCAGCTTTTTATCATTTTTGATATTCTAATTGATGAATGTTGGTATCTCATTCTGCTTTAATTATACATTTTGATGATTATTAATAAAGTTAAGTATTTTTCAAATGTTTACTGATCAGTTAATTATACATGGGTTGCTTCTTTTTTCTCTCATACTGCTGGCTTGAACTTAACATGGTTAATCAGTTTATCTCGGCTAGTGTTTGAGAAATTTAGATAACTCCTTACCCGGTGGAGTGGGCTTTGACGAGTTCGCTTTTTATTAGTTTATCAGTTGTATTCTAAGAATTCTCCCAAAGTTGTGCATAGAGCTTCAGCATTCATCAAAGGTGTATGAAAGTATTGAGAATATAATTTTCTTGAAAAAAATGGTTGCCTTAAGAATTCACACACAAAGAACCCTGAGTCATGATTCCCTAATAAATCGTATGGAATTATATTTTCCTAAAATATCTAATGCATGGAAATAACTTATGTTTAAAAGATTAATAATGCCCTCTTAATTGTTCTTGAATGTTTGAATCATTGACATTTAACCTATATTCCTAATAATGTAAGAAAAAACAAATACAACATAATTTAGGTATTTGGTATAAATGTGATAGATAGGATTTTTTAAATTTACAATTAATATGATGGCACATACAACTAGGTTATATTATTTGCATTTGTAAGGAAAATTCAAGTTGCAGTGGTGCCCTTCACACAGGAATTGTGTTTTTCCTGGCATGAACCTGCAACCCCCCTTGATCTCTCCCCTTCTTGGATTTCAGTGAGTTTTTCTCTCCTGTGAGCATGTCCTTGCTCACCCACAAGTGTTAAATTAGTTTTGAGTCACCTGTTTTTCCATTCTTGTGATACTTTATGTCAGGAGTGTTCTCAGATGCATCCAAGTTATAACAAAGGATCCCAAAATCTCCATCTTTTTTAATAGCTAACTAGCATTTCATGGTATTTATATATACCACAGTTTATGAGTACATTCATGTGCTGAAGGGCACTGGGTTTGTTTCCAATTATTTTTGATTGTAAATTGGTCTGCTATAAACATTCGAGTGCCTCTGTCCTTATGGCAAAATAGCTTTTTTTTTCTTGGGCAGATAGTAATAGAATTGCAGGATCAAAGGGCAGGTATATACTCTTAGTTTCTTGAGAGATCTCCATACTTCTTTGCTGTACTAGTTTGCACTCAGACCAACGGTGCGGAAGAGTTCCCTTCTCCCTGCACCTGGCTGGCATCTGTGGATTTGGGACCCTGTGATGTGGGCCATTCTCCCTGTGGCTAGACGATATCTCAAAGTGGTTTAGATGTTCATTTCTCTAATAATTATAGATGATGAACACTTTTTTTTCATGAGTTTGTTGGCCCCTCATCTGTCTTCTTTAGAAAACATTCTGTTCGTGTCTCTTGCCAAGATTTTAATGAGGTTGCTTGTCTTTTTCTGTTGATTTACTTAAGTTCTTTGTAGATTCTGGTTATTAGCTGTTTTCAGATTTATAGCATGCAAATATCTTCTCCTTTTCTGAAGGGTATCTCTTTGCTTTGTTTATTGTGTCCTTACCTATGCAGAAACTTTTTAACTTGATCAGGTCCCACAGATTTATTTTTGTTGTTGCTGTGATTGCCTTTGGTGGTCTTTCCTAAATTCTTTCCTAAGACTGGTGTTGTCTAGAGTTTTCCCACACTTTCTTCTAGATTTTTTATAGTTTTGTACCTTAGTTTTAATTAAATATTTTATACATCATGAGTTAATTTTTCTAAATAGCAAGAGGTACTGGCCCAGTTTCAGCCTTTTACACGTGGCTAACACATTCTCCCAGCACAATTTATTAAATAGGGATTCTTTCCCCCAGAGTGCACTTTCCTTTGCTTTATCAAAGATCAGGTGGTGATTTGGAACTGGTTTCCTCTGTCTAGTTTCTCTGTTCTGTTCCTTAGATCTGTGCCTCCATTTTTATGCCAATACCATGCTGTTTTGATTGCTGTAGACTTATAGTGTAATCTGAAGTCTGTTAACATGATGCCTCCAAATTTGTTGTTATTTTGTAGGACTGTTTTCATTATTCAAGGTTTTTTTCTGATTCTATTCAGAATTTTTTCAAGATCTTCAAGGTATGAGGAAGATGTTTTAATGGGGATTGCATTGAATCTGAATCTTTAATGGGGATTGCATTGGGTAGTATGGACATTTTAACAATGTTGCTATTTCCCTGCCGTGAGCATGGTATATTCTTCCATCTATCAACATCCTCTGCTATTTCTTTTCTGATTGTTTTGCAGTTGTATCTGTAGGGATCCTTCACGTCCTTTGTCAAGTAAATTCTAACGTATTTAATTTGCGTTTTGTGAAGCCATTGTGAAGGGTACTGTGTCTCTGATTTTCTTCTCAGGTTGCCTATTGTTAGTGTGTATGATTTGTGAATATTGATTTTATTTACTGAGATCACTTCCAGGAGTCTTATGGGACTTTCTAGGATGTGGTTGGTTGCATCCTTGAGGAATCAAAGTCGGGGAGGAGGACAAACTACCACTCTTTACTAATGATATGGTATTATATTTGGAAAATCCCAAGGATAGACAAGATTTGGATTGAGTGAATATACATATTATCACTTTATACATCAATAGAAATATTTTTAAGGGCTTACGACTTGTCGAAATCTCACAATGAAAGTTTTATATGTTAAGTCTATTAATTCTAGTTTTACTAATCATAATGCACACTAAGCATCCCCTCTGTTATCAATTTTGTGAATAATGGCATAAGCCATCTACACAGATGCTGATAAAGGCTAGGATAGTGAACGTTTAGAAATGGAGGCCCTCTGGGTCTGTGGTTCATGTTTATGAAGTGTTTTCAATAAATTTCAAATACTTGTGTGGTCTTTATATGCCATTGTTTTGAAATGATTTTCATTTCACAGAACAAACAAAATATGAAAACCTCATTGAATATTTATGTCTTGCTATCTCTGATAGATTTTCAAAGGTATAAGCCTTTAATCTGAAGGCTTAGCAAAATACAGTCTGAAAGGGTCAGGGTAGTTTATTGCATATTTTTGTATGGCATAATTCAAGTGACATATATAGATATAAAAAATTTGGTCCAACAATTTTCTAAAGATGTTGAAGGATATAACTTTGGATTTAGTAATAATTTATCACAATAGCATACCATACAGAATTTAGCACAGCTTATATATACTTTTGGAAATCTATAAAACTAATTAAAAACAAAATGTCTTAGTCATATATAACTTTACTAAATACTGTACTACACAATGAAACATCATTATATTTTCAGTTGGGCTCAGCTTTAGAGAGGCCTAAAATGGCCTTGTTTAACTATTACCTCCCATAATTACTATAGCAATAAGTAGGAAGTTTTAAGTGTTTTAACTGTACTTTCATTCCTGTACAAAACAATACTAACGCTGGGCACAGTGGCTCACACATGAAGTCCTAAGCACTCGGGGAGGCTGAGGCATGTGGATCACATGAGCTCAGGAGTTTGAGACCAACCTTTGCAAGAATGAGATCCTGTTTCTAAAAAAATAGCCCAG
>CAUYQV010129151.1:0-42784 GCA_963574575.1 Galagoides demidoff
AGGCGCCCGCCACAACGCCCGGCCATTTTTTGGTTGCAGCCATCATTGTTGTTTGGCGGGCCCGGGCTGGGGATTTGAACCCGCCACCTTAGGTGTACGTGGCTGGCGCCTTAGCCGATTGAGCCACAGGCGCCGAGCCATTGTAATGACTTTTATTGGTTGTTTCAATTTTCTGCACTGTTAAAGATTATCAGACTATACTTTTAAGATTAATCTGCCTTCTTGAAACAATAATTGCCCATATATTTGTTGTTGGATATGAGTATTCGTATTGAGTAGATGTTTTAGTATTTGCTGAGCAAAGGTTCCCAGCTAGCATACCTGCACTGCTGAGGTGTTCCTTTCCCCGGATCATAAGCTGAGTCTGATGCAAAATGGAAAAACATGGGTTTTGGCAGCAAGCACCTTTCTTCTACCTTTATTTTTTATTTTATTTTATTTTTGGAGAAGGACTCTCACTATGTCACCCTCAGTAGAGTGCTATGGCATCACAGCTCACAGCAACCTCAAACTCTTGGGCTTAAGTGATTGTCTTGCCTCAGCCTCCCAAGTAGCTGAGATGACAGGCACCCGCCACAACAACCGGCTGTTTTTGTTGTTGTTGTTGTTGTTGTCATTGTTTGGCAGTCTCAGGCCAGGTTTGAACCTTCCAGCCCCGGTGCATGTGGCTGGTGCCTTAGTCCCTGAGCTACAGGTGCCGAGCCTTCTACCTTTATTCTTGCTTTCCTGTGATGTTCTTCTCTATCAGGACGCTTATGTCTTGCTGTGCATGTGGGTCCCTCATGTAACCGCTGGAACTCGATGAGAAAAGGAACTAGATATTTTTGAACTAGGTCCTTTTGGCATATGTTTGTATCTTCATCATAGAGGCTCAATAAATATTTGTTTAAATAATATACATTTTTCCTAGAAGCACATAGCCGCAGGATTGTGATTTGTGTGTAGGGGTTAGGGAACCCCTTCTAGAAAAAACAAAATTTCAGGTACTGACCCCAAAATATCAATAAACTATAGGGGCTGCATGGAGGCTGTGTACCAGAAACTAAACCATCAGGTGCATGCGAATTGCTACTGAGAAAAAGGGTAATCACTAGATAGTCATTAAGTGTATATGATGGCCTTGTGAGTACATAAAACATAATCACCATGTATGGAACCCCATATTGCCTTTTGCAAACTTCTCCCCTTCGTGCTATTTGGCATGTCTGCAGGGGCTATTGCTTCTGCCTGCACCTTGTATGTCCAGCTCCTGGCCGGCCTTCTCTTCCTCTTCATCCCAGCAGCTTGGCATCCTTGAAGCCCTTCCTGACCACACCAGCTTATGACATATGAACTCCATCTAAACTTCTTCATTCCAGACCATTTTTTGAGCATCCTTTAAAGTGATTCCATACAGTTGAGCTCTGATCCATTTGTTTCCCTTGTTGGCCTAGATCTGTTTAATCCAGTGGATTGCAGGCCCCTCACTGCTCTGCAGCCCAGACAGAGGGGCATCAAGAGCATGAGGAACCTAGGACAGGAAGGACTATTGATGATGATTGCTCCCACCCTGGACACTTGGTAGGGATGATAGGGAGCATCTTTTTCCTCCAGCTAACCTTAGTTCTTGGGCTGAGGAAGGCCACCGTGGTGCCTCTTCCACTTTTCTCCTTCCTCTTCCATCATCACCACCATTGTGACGACTATTTATTTAGAGTACCAGGACAGAATGCACTTGGGAAAAGTAAGAGTATAGATTCAACATTACCTTCATTCCCATTGCCTTATAGAAGTGTGATTATATAGCTGGGCATTTTGGCCGGTGCCTGTGGTCCCAGCTACTCAGGAGGGGAGGCTGAGGCAAGAGAATCGCCTAAGCCCAAGAGCTGGAGGTTGCTGTGAGCTGTGACGTCACAGCACTCTACCGAGGGCGATAAAGTGAGACTCTGTCTCTACAAAAAAAAAAGAAGTGTGATTATAACACTTGTTATTTGAACTAGATCCTAAAATAGGTTCTTTCCAAGTTTAACTCTTTATGTTTTACATAGTACAGTCTAACCCATGACCTCAGCTACTGCAACTTAGTATCCCCTCTCCACACCCCCAGTCCTGTCACTAAAATCGCTTCTAAACGCAAAGCTGTCATGTCTTGTCACAAAGAAGTAGATATTAGTTGGGCAGTTGACATGCAAGTTCTGTGACTTGGTTAGTTCAGCTAATAGTGTGTCTAGCTCTTAATTCAAGAAGCCATGTGTTTCGTAAAGAAAAGTAGGACTTAAACTTGAAAATGCTGTCCTTGAGATTCTTGTCTTTCCCAATTTTTATCATACTGTTACTACAGAAAAGGCATCTGAAGCTTGCATTCTCTTAATCTGTCCTGGTAGGTGTAAAGGTTTCTTTGCAAGGTCCTGAAATCCCTATGGAATAGATGCCAAAGACCTAGACCCAGGAATCAGGAGGACCTCTGATGTGGACCCCAGAAACTTGCCCCATATGGGATAGATAATTGCTTTTCTGTCCACAGCCATGTCCTCCCAACATTTGTCCGCCTCCTGAGTTCCACGTGACACACCGGGACCTGATGACCAGAGTATGGCTATGATAGTTGCTGCCTTTGGTGTCTTCAATTGTCAGGGACCCAGACTTATGCTTTGAGGGGTATCTTTGCACAGACATTATAAGAAGCTCAATTGTTTACTGCCTTAAAGGCACATTTTCTCTTTAACAAGGACTTTTCCTTAAGGCTGAGTTAGAATAAGTCAGCATAAGTAGGTTCCTTGAAGCCCAACAACATAGCTGGGCACAGTGGCTCACACTTGTAATCCTAGCACTCTGGGAGGCCAAGGAGGGTGGATAGCTTGATCTCACGGGCTCAAGACCAGCCTGAGCAAAAAGCAAGACCCCATCTCTACTAAACTGAGGCAAGAGGATCACCTGGGCCAGAGTTAGAGGTTGCTGTGAGCTATGATGCCACGGCATTCTACCCAGGGCAACAGTCTCAAAAAAAAGGAAGAAAGAAGAAACCAAAAATGTAGCTGAGAAAGGAATTTGGCTATTCTAAAAGGGCAAGAACCAAGGGATTGATGACTTGGTTAAGAAACATATTCCTAGCTTTACCAAATCTTTCCCTCTCTGACCTTCTGAGCCTGTTGGTCTTGTGGTTACCCTGCTTGGCTGCACCTAAGAATTGACCTGAGGAGCTTTTAAACCTACAGAGACCACGTCCAACTCCAGCCCAGCCCCACTCGGTCAGTCTCCAGGGAAAGGTCTGCCCTTATATTTTTAACAAGCTCTCCCAAGTGTTCTGAGGTACACCTGGGCTGACAGCCACTAACGCATGTATATGAGGTGCAGCAGTCATAGTACACACCAACTTGTAGAACCCTTAAGAAGTTAGATTCTCTGTGACTCCTGAGTACCTGCCTGCTTTGTGTGGGTACTTACTGGGCCTGCAAGGGGGATCAGACAGGGTGCTTCTGGTCTCTTTCCTGGAGAGAAGAGAAATCCTATACGTGAATAGTCAAGGGAAGGGCCCAAAGGAAACACACACAGAGTATGTGCCATGTTCAAAAGAGGGAGATGCATACATTCCTGTGTACTTACTGTGTGCCAGGCATCTTCTCATTTAGTTCTCGTAACAACTCTGAGAACGTGTCCTATTAATATCACCCAGAAAGGATGTCACACGCTCACAGTGACAAAGCTAGGAAAGTGAGCCAGGATTTCAACCTGAGCAGTGTGAGGTGGCAACTCCTCCCTTCCCTTTCTCTATGGCAATTCTAAAAAGAGCCTGGGTTGGTTAGCCTTGTTGGATGTCATCAAACTGGTGGGATATCATCAAAGTGATTGTACCCAAATAAAAACAGCAGGGCTGAGGGAGGGGCCTTGTGACTGTCCTTCTCTAGAGAAAGGGATTTGATTCTGTTGCTGTTATAAATTATTTTGGTGTGAGGTTAAGAGATAATGAGACTGTATCAATCTTAAACTCTACTAAATACAAAGTCATAAATAAAAGGAACAAATATAATAGGGTACATAGGGATCATTTTGAAACAACTTAGATCCTTAAGAAGTATAAAGGGAGAAAGTTGTACGGTTTGTGAGCTTGGATTGGCTAAAATGGCGGTGGGTATAACCCATTTGAATAAAATAGTCTTTAACTAAACAGACAGGAGCTTTCAAGCAGCTAATCATGAGCAAAAGTAGGAAAATTTTCCACCCTGCCACCTCCCTCTGGGGGGGCCAGATGTGAAGTAGTAAGTGCAATAGGCAACTAGGGGGAAAAAAATCTCCTTGTGTTGACTGTATGAGCTACATGACATTTGTAAAGGGGCTTTTAAAGAGGAGGGAGTCCAAATGGCTTAGGATAAGAGATATCTGGAATTTCTTTGTGGGACCAGGAAATACAATACTTACATAAGCTATTAATGGAATACTTGGTGGTTTGGCATTCATGTTTATGTACGTGCACATATCTCCATTACACTTGATTTTAGAAATCCCTGAGATAATGTATGTTCCAGACCTGGGATTATGGAGAGAGACTTAGGTTAAATGTCAGCTCTACTCTGTGACTGAGTGACTGACCATGGGCAAGGTATCTAACTTTGAGGCTCCAGCTGTAAAATGGGAGTGACACCACCTCCCTTACAGAGTGGCTCTGCATGTTCAGTACCATTTGAAAGCACTCAGTGCCTCACCTGGTACGTTAATAGGAACTTTCCTTACTTTATGGGAGTGTCATGCTTTAGGACAGTACTTCTCCAAGGCCAGGCAAGTTAAGGCCCTTTTTTTAAAGCTGGCCAAAGGGTGAGGGGTTCACTCCTGGTATCCTCCAGGTCCCCCAAGATCACCCCAAACTACTTCTAACTCTTAGAGACCTCTTTCCAGGACATTCTCCTAGAGGCACACTGCACTGGTGGTATAGCTCTCTTCCTAAGACAGGGCTTAGGAAGGACAGAGCTTGGCCTCAGAGGCTAGGATATCCACCCAGATGTGTATAAACCCCCTCAAAGTGGGCAAGAAACCATCTGTCTCCACACTGACATGCTCTGGTGAGTAACTCCAAAACTTAAAGAAATCTCACTTGGAGGCTCAGTGCCCATAGCTCAGTCAGTGAGTAGGGCGCCAGCCCCATGCACCAAAGGTGGCAGGTTTGAGCCCCACCCTGGCCTGCTAAACAACAATTACAACTGCAACCAAAAAATAGCTGGGTATTGTGGTGGGAGCCTGTAGTCCCAGCTACTCGGGAGGCTAAGGCAAGAGAATCACTTAAGTCCAGGAGTTGGAGGTTGCTGTGAGCTGTGATGCCATGGCAGTCTATTGAGGATGACATAGTGAGACTCTGTCACACACACAAAAAAATTCACTTGGAATATAACCTTTCAGGTCAAGATGTATGTCAATGTATGTCAAGATAGAAGGGTAATGTAGACTTTATAGGTTTGTTAGTCCTTGTCCCGAGCCCCATTGATGCTAGGAGGAGGCTGGCTTCAGGAATGCAGAAAATTCTTTCATCGAGATTACCTTCCTCTTAATATAAGAAAACTGTATATCCAAAATAATCCTTTGTTTTCTCAGTGAGATTATCACATGATTCAGGAATTCCCTAACACTCTTATTTGCCTCTTCTTAAGTATTGCAGAAGGGTGCAGGTTAAATAGCTTCTCATCCCATACCAGTCCAGCTGAGTCAGGAGAGGGGCTCCAGAATGTACATCAGACAGTCATCCCAAGGGTTTGTGCAATTTTAGGTTAGATCAGTGGTTCTCAGCCCTACTTTATTTATTTATTTATTTATTTTTGAGACAGAGCCTCAAGCTATCCCCCTGGGTAGAATGCCATGGCATCACAACTCATAGCAACCTCCAACTCCTGGGCTCAAGCGAGTCTCCTGCCTCCGCCTCCCAAGTAGCTGGGACCACAGGTGCCCACCACGCCCGGCCATTTTTTGGTTGCAGCCATCATTGTTGTTTGGTGGGCTGGGCTGGGGATTCGAACCTGCCACCTTAGATGTATGTGGCTGGCGCCTTAGCCTATTGAGCCACAGGCACCCAGCCCCTACTTTAGTTTTAAAATTAACTGGGAAATTTTTTTTTTTTTAAGAGACAGAGTCTCACTTTATCATCCTGAGTAGAGTATGGTGGCATCACAGTTCACAGCAACCTCCAGCTCTTGGACACAGGCGATTCTCTTGCCTCAGCCTCCCAAATAGCTGGGACTACAGGCGCTGGCCATAAGACCTGGCTATTTTTTCGCAGTTTGGCCGGGGCTGGGTTCAAACTCGCCACCCTCAGTATATGGGGCCAGCGCCCTACTCACTGAGCCACAGGCACCGCCCTTAACTGGGAAATTTTTAGAAAATATTGCTTCCAGGGTTTCATTCCACATAGATCACAGTGTAGTCTCTAAGGGTGGGGCCCAGACACGGTTGTTTTTTCAGTCTTTCTAGTTGCCTCTTCAGTAGGTCAAGGTTAAAAATCAAGATTGTCCCCTTGAAGAGCTCAGCAGTCTAAGAGAGCCTGTCTGCCACCTCTCATCCTCAAAAGAGAGACTAGAGGCAGAGTGTTCAGACTTTGTAGGCACTGTTGTTCCTTGTTAAGACTGATTCTGCCACCTAATTAACACTTGTTTATATTAATTAGTTGCTGTATGGATAGAAGGGAGTGGTCCTTTTTGATGTTTCTAGTTGCTGACTTATAAGATTTGGCCTGAAGTGGGACTTCTGGAAATTCAACCAAGATAACGGCTTCCAAGTTCTTCCGAAAGTTTCTCTCCCGGGCATAGACAGCTAATGAAACAACCCAACTGCGGACTTTTTCCATAACATCTTCCATCCAGCAGTATGGATGAAACAGAAGGGTGTGGACAGGCTTCCTGGGGTTTTGGTGCTCCTTGTCAGGTGTTAAAACAAAGAAGATCATTGTGTTTCTTGGAACTAGTCTAAACAGCTACGTTTAAGATAAAGATCTAGGGAAATGCATTTCCATTTCCGTTTGACACCCAGTAGTTTCTGATTGTGAAAAGGGTACCAACCTGTGCCATGGCGCCGGGACATGGCCATGGACTCCAGCTTCTTCTGTCGGTTCCTTTAATTAGGGGAAATTAAGTGGGGCTGCTACATATTTTGAGAATAAATAACACTGTTTAAACTTAGACAGACTTAACCACTAACTTAACCGCTGAATTCTCGCTGCTACATGTCTCCTAAGTAGATCAGCATAATCTTAACTAGGACTTAAAATGCATCATCTTTGCTCAGAACCTGCAGCCGTTGGGAGCCTTTGGAGGCTTAATGACTTTAATTAAAGCGAGAAATATCTCCTCCCGGTGGGGGAGGAGTGCGGTAGTGGCCGGGAGGTCTGCCCATTGGATAGTGAGGGTTGGGGGCAGGAAGAAGCAGGGCTGGGGGAGAGGAGAGGCCCTGGTGGGGGAACTAGTGAGAGAAGTGTAAGGGAGCTGGGGAGGGGTGAGTAGGAAGGGGATAGAGGGAGGAGGGCCGCCAGGGGGTGGGATGTTGGCTGCCTGGCCTCAGAGTTCTGAGCTGTGTTTGTGGCTTCCGAGCTTTGATCTCCTGCCAGGGAAACCTGGAAGGTCAGGCCTGGCTGCAGCCAAGCCCTGGAGCCAGGAGTGAGGAGCTGGTGGAGCGGGCAGCGCTATTGTACCTACCCTCACCTCCCACCCCCAGGCAGTGAGCTCCCGCCCCTCTTTACCTCTTTGCAGCCGTTTTGTATATTGGGCCCCTTTAGGCAGTGGATTAAGGACTCCAAGTCATGAAATAAACGAGCCAAAGGCCCTACAAATTTGGCTTGGTAAAATCACGTATGCTCTATATACTTTAAAAGAAACCAGATTATTTTTTAAGCAGTGTGCCTCCTCTTCCTCTGCCCTCCCCCACACCCAGTACAGATTTTTCAGAGCCATGCAGGTGATTCCCCCTGGTGGTTGTGATCAGTTAGGGTCTACTCTCCCTTTCCCATTTCTCCTACTGCCAACCGCCCCCCCCCCCCACACACACACTTTCTGGCACCAGGATTTTCTTACCAGTTACCCATGTGCTCTGGCGTGTGACCTCATTTCCTTTGGATTGAAACATTTCTGTCAGAAAACAGGGGCCTTGGTGAGATGTGCCTTGCAAGCCCCCTTGTCCAGTAAGAATGTCCCGTGTCATGAGGTGACTCATGCTTCAGGGTACAGCAGCTGACCAGAATATTTAAGAGCCTGGTGCTTGGGTGGTCACTACTAAGTGAAAAACTTGGGGAGGAGGAAGGGAAAAAGTGAGAAATGAGGATTTAAAATCCACTTAGTGGCCTCCAGAGGGAGGGGCATAAAAAGACCCAGTGAGCCCTGCCTCTTTGAACTGGCATAGGCCGCCAAGAGGGACCTGTGGGCGTCAGGCGTGGCCAGTCCCTAAGACTGACTGGTTGGTCTCTATAGGTGTTAATAGTCCCTTATCCCTCCCTGATCACATGAGCCCGCCCAGCAGCGGCAACATAAACAGGGCTGGTTATTGCTGCCCTGCAGTTTCTAGCAATGATATGTTCCAGGCCCTGGCCTTATATGTGGCTCTCAAGCCAGTACTATGGTCTCTTGTTACCCCAACTTAGGCCACCACTGAATTTCGGATTTTGAAGTTGTGGTAGAATCTGCTGCCACCTCACCCAGAGAGCCACAGTCTAGGTCTTTGTACCAGGTAGTGTAGGCCAAGTCCATTGCTTTCTGGGGATAGAACCCTGTTTGATACGGCCATGTTTCTCCACAGGTTGCAGGAGAGAATCCCTCAGTCTTTTAGGCTGGAGAAAAGCCAAGGTCCCCTGATGATAATGAGAGGAAATATAAAAATTCACATCTCTGTGCAATCTGGTCCCATGAACATGCCCAAGGGTAGTCATTTGGTGAGCCTTTCTTTGGTGAAGGTGCTAAGGGAGTCTCACAATCCTCCAGTGGAAGGAACAAACACAGCAAGTACACAGCCTTATTTTCTGAGAGCTTTGACATCCAGAGATGTACACACCACGACTTGGAGCCTGATAAAGATACACAGGGCAGAGCCAATTTTAGTGCTTGGTGGTGAGGTTGGCCAAAAACATAATGCCTACATTATGACTGACAACCAATAAAAGGCCTGTCAGGAAATGCAGCAGCAGGAGAGATGGAACCAGAAATGGGAAACCAAACCCTGAATATCTGAAGTGCGAGGAATATTGAGTTCTAAGAAGATCTGGTAGAGAACAGTCTATTCTCAATGTAAGAGTCAGGAGACAGAGGATCAGGTGGCTGGGAGAAAGCTATAGTCAAGGCTTTGAGTATCAGGGCCCAGGGTGTTTGAGGCTAACCATGGCCTGGGGCAAAAGCTGATCCCTTTTAGGTTAAACAACAAACATTATTTGGCCCCTGTGCTAGGCTAGGCCTTTTGCTGGATTCTGGGAATTCAGCGGGAAAGAAGTGTGACACACTGGCTGCCCTTTACTGAGGGGGGCATTTTAAGTAAATAGTGACAGTGTGACATCGTTTAAGTGGCACAGTGGCACAGCACAGAGGAAAGCCACTGGGAACCACATCTGAGGGAATAACACCTAAGCCGAAGGAGAGTTAAAAGTGGTAGAGATGAGCCACTCACCCTCTCACATTTGGAGGAGTCAGCAGGCAGCTGGGTAGAGCCTGTCTAAGCGTAGCGTGGAGTCATTGGAGGAGGGTGATGCAGGTCTGCTCTGGGATTTAGAAAGGTCATTCTGCTGTGTGAGACCAGAATGAGTTGGGCTAGGCAGGGCTGGAGAATCCCCAAGGGGGAATATTGCTGGGACTCTGGTGAGAAGTTGGTGTCCTGAGCAGAGTAGCAGAAGTAGGGATGGAAAAGCAGTGGATGGATTTGGAAGCCAGGATCTTCGAGACTTGGTAAGCAATTATGTGTAGAGGTGAGGGCAAAGGGCTGTGGTTTTGAGTTGGCCCCTGGGAGCAGGGAATGAAGGGGCAGGGAAGCATCTCCTTAAGGAGGGAGCCCAGGTGAAGGGCAGTGTAAGGACTGTGTGAAGGGTAGAATCATGGGTAGACCTCATGTACCCCATCAGCCTAAGCAAGAAATGACCAATATCTCAGACAGTGTGCTCTGCTCTGGGAACAGACACAGAAGTGACGTGGGGACCCAAGATGAAGACAATGTTGATGCCAAATCATAGGAACCAGCCCTGGGACTGTGATGCCTTTTGGATTCTCCACAATCATAGTTTCTGCCCCCTTGCATAACACTGCTTACATGTGAGCATGTCAGAGGAAAGCGCCAAGTGAATACTCACCTGGGTGAGAAGGAAAGAGTCCTCTGAACCTTCATCCTGCTGCCTGCTGAGCGAGATCTCTTTCTCCAGGACAGCATCAAGCATGTTACAATATACGCGTCTGAAAGGTCCTTGATAGAGTCAAATAGAGGGACCCACCCAGGAAAAAGGGAAAGTGCCAATCCCTACCCTTCCGACCCTTTAAAATTCTCATCTACCTTAACCTGCTGCTGACTTCCTTCTTGAACTCACCTGCTCCTGGGTGGGAATGAATACCAGTGTTTCCCACACAGAACCTGCACTCTGTTCCCTTTCATTTCACATTTCAGAATAATCCTTGGTTTTCAGTCTTTGACCTCTCAGTCCTAGCTTCTATCTTTCTTGGGTTTCCTGGCTCACAGTTGGCCCTCTTAAAAAGTAGTTGTCAAATGGAGCTGTATATACAATGGAATGTTTTCGTACCAATAACATCTCATTTAAATTGTGATGATGTGAAAAAAATTGTGACAATGTATATCATTTAGTGATTGGTTTCCAGATCAGAATGTAGGCCTCTGTCACACCCCTCAGCCTGTGAGTGAGCGTGGGGAAGGGGTGATACTCCTCTCACCTGGGCATGCTACACACCACTTAGTATTGGGTCACAAAGCCCTGCTTCATAGAAGGGAAGGTGTTGCTGCAAAAAAGAGTTGTATGTCCAAAAAAGTTCAGGACACTGGGCAGATAGGAGCCTCTAGCTCTAGCATATGAATAGCCTATAGGTCAGTGCAGTGACTAACGCCTGTAATTGTAATCCCAGCACTCTGGGAGGCCAGGGCAGGTAGATTTCCTGAGCTTATGGGTTTGAGACCACTCTGAACCAGACTGAGAACCAGAACCTCTTCTATAAAAATATGTGGGCATTGTGGCAGGCGCCTGTAGTCCCAGCTACTTAGGAGGCTGAGGGAAGAAAATTGCTTGAGCCCAAGAGTTTGAGGTTGCTGTGAGTTGTGACACCATGGCACTCTACCAAGGGTGACAAAATAAGATTCTGTCTAAAAAAATAAAATAAAAATGCCTGTAAATAACAGGGATAGCTCTAGAATATGGAATATTTCTCAGAAGACACTGACCAGTGAAGTCATTCCCTTACATGCACTTAGGGGGAAGCTACTATAGAGAAATGAGGTAAGCAATCACATGTTTGTAATTTCTTAGCCATTTGCCCTTAGAATTAAAGCTCAAACTCTTCCTTTTTTTTTTTTGAGAGAGTCTCACTATGTTGCCCTCAGTAGAGTGCCATGGCATCACATCTCATAACAACCTGAAACTCTTGGGCTTAAGCGATTTTCTTGCTTCGGCCTCCCGAGTAGCTGGGACTACAAGCACCCACCACAATGTCCAGCTATTTTGTTGTTGTTGTTGTCATTATCATTTAGCAGGCCTGGGCTGGGTTCACACCCGCCAGCCCCAGTGCATGTAGCTGGCACCCTAACCACTGAGCTACAGGCGCTGAGCTGACAGATTCTTTCTTTTACTTCCCCTGGTCTTTTCAGAGAGGTCTGTGGCAGCACTGCAGCAGGATACATGCTGGTGAGGACAGGGGTCTGCAGCAACCATGCTTGCTGCTCATTGCTGTATGTGTCTCCAGGGCTTAGCACACACAATAACTGGTTGATACTTATAGTGGACAATTAGGATAAATAAAATCAAACTGTATCCTTGCCCACTGTATTAATTTGTTGAGTATGGACCACACCAAAAGCAGTCTGCTTCATTAAGCTTTGTGGGGCATACCAACATGGTCAGCAAGCCCTGCCTCCTGGCTCGTACAAGTCCCTGTTAGCTTCCAGGGTATGCATTGCACCCATACAAGGCTTTCTGCCTAGGACATCTACATTCTTTGACTCAGCAGCACCACTCATAGCTATTTTAAGGGTAAATGCCACCAGAATGTGAGTGCAAGGGTATAAATACAGCACTGTTAATAATAGAGATGTAGAAATCCCCTACATGCTTTTCAGGGAGACAGTCATTAAATAAGCTCTGGTATAACAATAGGATGATGTGTAGCTAGTAAGAAGAATGAACATTTGTCCACAATCAATGCATATAATATTGTTGAGTAAATTGTTGAGTTAAGGGGGAAGATTGTGGAGTACAAACAGTATACATTTTATTTATTTATAATTGGGGTCTTGCTATCTTGCCCAGACTGACCTCAAACTCCCCCAAGCAATCCTCCTACCTCAGCCTCCCAAATATCTGAGTTTACAGGCACTTACCACTATGCCCAGCTCATCCAATCTATTTTTAACTACATTTTGATGTATGTGTGTAATATATGTGCATTTTATTCCTGCATTTAACCACACTGTTATGTAAAAAAGCTAGGATATAGAGGAATAACAGAAGAATTTTTAGGCTTTAATTTCTGGATTATTTAAACATGTTCACATCAGGCATGTATTACTCTTACGGTAGCAAAGACATTAAAAATGATTATATTTTCAGCAAAATCTGATCCTCACGTATGTGTCACAGAAAGTGGTATGCAACAGAGGGGAAATACTAAAGATACAGGGTGGCCACAGAGTTCACGTGTAATTTAAAAACACGAACTTCATGGCCATAACATATTAGAGGTGAGAGGGTTGAGGGTCTCCTTTGCCTAAGGGGAAGCACCATAAGTTTATGGAAGGAATTGTACATGAACTTGAACTTGAAGAATCGGAGTAGGCATGATCAACTCATAGTTCACTCTGAAGTATCTTTCTGTATGTGAGGTAATTGTCATAGAGATAGTTACTCTCAAACTGACTTCCTTCTCCCTCCCAGCCTACTCACTAATAGGCCATCTTACCCAGAAGTTAAATCTGTTGACAAATTTGTCTTGTATTATCTGTGCCATTCTTGTTATGAATACAAATAAATAAGAGTTGGGAGGGCATTAAAATTCTATGTGGGTTGTACTCAGATTCTTAATAATCTTCATATTCTTTGGCACTGGACCTCTGTCCTAAGAAAATTGAGAATGAAAGCCAAGATTATTTAACATGGCATTAATTATAATAAAAATGGAAATAGTCCAAATATCAAAAACTACACAAGTCAGTATAGGAAGGAATATGTCACAGGCATTTAATATATTTATTTAAATTTTTTTTGGCTCGGCGCCTGTGGCTCAATCGGCGCGGGCGTCTGTGATCCCAGCTACTTGGGAGGCGGAGGCAGGAGACTCCCTTGAGCCCAGGAGTTGGAGGTTGCTATGAGCTGTGATGCCATGGCACTCTACCCAGGGGGATAGCTTGAGGCTCCGTCTCAAAAAAAAAAAAAGACCACCTGAGCAAAAATGAGACCCTGTCTATAATAATAGCCAAGCTCTGTGGTAGGCACTAGTAGTCCCAGCTACTCGGGAGGCTGAGGCAAGAGGATCTCTTGAGCCCAAGAGTTAGAGGTTGCTGTGAGCTATAATGCCACGGCACTCAACCCTAGGGTGACTGAGTAAGACTCTGTCTCCAAAAAAAAAGACATGGCACCCAGCCCTCCCATCTGTTTTTTAAAAAGGCCTCATCTTGAGAGTTTTGGAAGATGAGTGTGTGGCTTAATAAAGATAGGGTTTCTGGTGGTCACAAAACTGGTGATCTCCCAACTAGGGTCTAGATTTTTTTCTTTTTTAAGATAAAATCTCAGGTGGCACCTGTGGCTCAGTGGGTCGGGCACCGGCCCCATATATTGAGGGAGGCAAGTTTGAGCCCGGCCCTGGCCAAACTGCAACAAAAAAATAGCTGAGCATTGTGGCAGGTGCCTATAGTCCCAGCTACTCAGAAGGCTGAGGCAGGAAAATCGCCTAAGCCCAGGAGTTGGAGGTTGCTGTGAGCTGTGTGACACCATGGCACTCTACCGAGGGCGGTAAAGTGAGACTCTGTCTCTACAAAAAAAAAAAGATAAAATCTCACTCTGTCACCCAAGCTATGGCATCAGCCTAGCTCACAACAATGTCAAACCCCTGGGCTCAAGCAGGTCTCCTAAGTCACCCTCCCAAGTAGCTGGGACTACAAGCACTGGCACACCATGCCTGGCTTTTTTTTTTTTCCATTCTATTTTTAGTAGAGACTGGGTTTCGCTTTGCTCAGGCTGATTACAAACTGTTTTGGGGTTGTTTTGTTTTGTTTTGTTTTTCCTGTTTTTAGGAGATAAGGTCTCGCTCTTGCTTAGGCTGCTCTCTAGCTCCTGAGCTCAAGCAATCCACACACCTCAGTCTCCCTACAGACATGAGCCACTGTACCCAGCTACTTGGTCATTTTTTAAAGTAAAAATGTAGGGCAAGGGGCAAAGTGTGACCAAGTGGTGTTCTGTATTGTTTAATTTGCATTGGAGATAGTATAATAAAGGTGTCATTTCTAAATACAGATTATTCACAGCATATTTTAAATCCTGAGTCCTATTCCTGACAGGCAGGTTCCCAATAGGATCCTAGGTTAACCCTTGCTTGCCCTCTTATCCAGTCCTGATATGCGTAGAAAACACAAATTTATTTTCATAGAAGTATACATTAACTATAAAAGTAAATCAACTGGGCGGCACCTGTGGCTTCGTGAGTAGGGTGCCAGCCCCATATACTGAGGGTGGCGTGTTTGAACCCAGCCTTGGCCAAGCTGCAACCAAAAAATACCTGGGTATTGTGGCGGGCACCTGTAGTCCCAGCTACTCGGGAGGCTGAGGCAAGAGAATTGCCTGAGCCCAGGAGCTGTAGGTTGCTGTGAGCTGTGACGCCACAGCGCTCTACCGAGTGTGACAAAGTGAGACTCTGTCTGTTAAAAAAAAAAAAAAAAGTAAATCAACTGTGAGAATTAAACATTTTCTCCAACAAATATTTGTCGTTGGATCCTGTGCCTGGTTGAGTCACATCTGAAATCAAGCTGTAAGAAGCATTTAAGCACCTTGTTCTTTACCTACCCTCTTCACTGTAGAAGCCTGGAAACTGGTCAGTCCTCCTATATTTTGTTAATAACATCCTTTGCAAAAAAAAAAAAAACATCCTTTGCGCCTGTCTCAAGTGGGTCAGGCCTCATCTAGAACCTCCAAATCCTTGACACTTTGTGTTCTTGTGCAGCAGGGAAGCATGAATGCAGGAGGAGGCTGCGTGGCTAAATGGCTTCCCTGAGGCATGTGTGGCCTGGGAAAGCATTTCCCACCCCAGACCTGCAGCCTCTCCAGGTGTGCCAGCATCAAAGCTGGAGGTACCAGGTGCTCCTGACCAGGACACATCTGAATTGCACATTCCCCATGGGTGCTGTTTGGTGTGCTCCATTATGGAATGAAAGCCAAATCAAGGAGCGAGAGGGCCTGTTTATTTCCTCATTTTTAATGCTGTTTCTCTGGGGCCCTTCTGTGTCTGGGGAAAGAATTTGTGAAAAAGACTGGAACACCACCCACACAGAAAACACAAGCACCTACTTACTATCAACTTTGGAGTCTACAAGCTGTTGGCCTCAGGCAGAGGAGTCTATGACCTTAGCTTTACAGAGGAGGAGCGATGCTGTGGCCGTCTCACACTTTCTTACGTGTGCTGTCTATGACCCTCTTGCTGAAGTGGGGTGACAGGGCTATTGCAGTTCTTTCTGAGTTGCTCTAGACCTGCAGTTCCCCTCTGGGCCATAGACTAGTACCTCAGATGGGGAAGCTGAGGCTGCAGCTAAAAGATTCAGTGACTGGCCCTCAATAGCCCCAGTAGCAGAGCCAAGAATCACTCCCAGAATCTACTCCTGACTTCTAATTGCAGCACTCTGGTGATGAAACAGGTTGTAGTGGACAATTGGCAGAGACTTTAAATATGCTGAATCTCCTTCAAAAAGAAGAAGTCCTCTGCAAGACTAGGAAAGATTCTGCAGCACAGTAGCCAGGGTGCCAAAGCTTTATAAACTGCTGAAGAACCTGAAGATGTCACTGAAGCTCATTTGGGGCTGCTTGTTCAAAAAGTTGTGGGGTGAGACTGCCCTCTAGTGGGCCAACAGGACCATTGGTCTAGCCATGTTCTGGATGATTTTTTTTTTTTTAACGCCACGTCAATATGGAGTGGTTGGTTATTCTTATGGAAGGAATTCGTATTGTTTCTCAAGTATTCTGGCCAATAGTGACTCTGTTGATCTCTGCACACTAGCCATCACTTGCTTATCTTGTAGAAGGGTGGGTTTTGGTTTTGGTTCTTCCTACACACACGAGAGGTCTCTTACTTCCCTAACAAAACTCAGGGCTCTTAAAAATCTAGATTGTAACTTAAATCTTATTCTTCCATAGCTTCTACCCTCTTTCACGTCCACTTAGCTGGACAGAAAATTAGAAAGTTCACTGGGTCAGAGCAGCGCCTGTGGCTCAGTGAGTAGGGCACCAGCCCCGTATACCGAGGGTGATGGGTTCGAACCTGACCCCGGCCAAATTCCAACAAAAAATAGCCAGGCGTTGTAGTGGGTGCCTGTAGTCCCAGCTACTCGGGAGGCTGAGGCAAGAGAATCACCTAAGCCCAAGAGCTGGAGGTTGTTATGAGCTGTGATGCCACAGCACCCTACCAAGGGCGACAAAATAAGACTCTATCTCTTAAAGAAAAAAAAAGTTCACTGGGATGGAAAAGAATTCTCTCTCACCACCACCCCCAAAATAATCCCTGTCACTTCTCATTTGTTCCTAAAACATTCTAATCTCATTTCTCTGATCAAGAGTTCCCCAAGTGGTTGAATCATCTGAATCCCTCAGAAAGCTTACAGAACTCAGTTTCCTGGGCCTGCCTCCAGCCCTGCTGAATCAGTCTCTGTGGTTTGAGCCAGGAAATCTGCTTTACAAACTTCCCAAGTGGTTTTTGATGTGTAGCCAGGGTTGGCAGCCAACTGCTCTAAAACCCCATTTACAATTATTTCTCATAGCTCCCCCCACCGACAGAGTCTCCAAAGGTCTTCAGCTTGTGTCACTTATTAAAAGTGACCATTTTGAGATTCATTCAGAAATAGTCAATCAGCTATTCTAACTGGGTGACATGGGAAGGAAGACGGGACCACTTGAGATGGAGCAAAGGCTTTTTGCTTTGGTTGCCAATGGCTCTGTGTTCATAGCAGAAAATACTGAAACCAATACCTCTGCCCTGACTGGGCAGGTCTTGGTTTATAGTTTGCTTTTAATGTTTGAGCTGGATAGAGAGACAAGGGTTTACTGAGTACCTAGTTACTTATTTTCACCTATTCTAAGTCATCTCGTTCTCAAGATGACTATACAAGGTAGGTGGCATTGTTCCCTTTTATTGAGATGGGAAAGTTTAGTAACATGCCCCAAGTCCTGTAAGTTGGTAACTGTCAGATTCTGCATTCAATTACAGACCTCATTTCCAAGGCCAGCTTTGGAAAGGTAAGCGGACCAGAGGGCCAACCTCCTCTTTTTTACTCTGCCAGGCAAAGCGAGCTGTGCAGCGAGGAGCTACTGCGGTCATCTTTGATGTATCTGAAAACCCAGAAGCTATCGATCAGGTAAATTCCACGGGCCCTGCCAGGCCTACGGTCTCTGTTTAGTTAGCTTGGCTTGTTACAGCCATGTCACTCTCATCTTGAGGCCTTGGTGCTTGTCTGCTGAAGTTAGATATTCAAGTTTGGACATGATACCCAAGGGAGATACATTGAGAGGGGGTAAGAGCTAGGGAATTATGAGGCTAGGGGTGTTTTCAAAGACCCCTATGGGACTTCAGCCTGCCCTGTCCATCTGAAAACAAGCATCTTTCTCAGCCTTGCCTTCTAGGAACTCCAAGGCTACAGTGCTTGAAGAATTGGGGGATTTCCACATGGGTATTTAATGTTCTTTTCTTCCAGCCTTTCTTTCTCCTGCTTCTTAAATTAAGTGTGTCTTTTAACTGGGGCCTTCTCTTTCCTCAGCTAAACCAGGCCTCAGAAGACCCACTCAAGAGGCCCGTGGTGTATGTGAAGGGTGCAGATGCCATCAAGCTGATGAACATTGTCAACAAGCAGAAAGTGGCTCGAGCAAGGATCCAGCACCGCCCTCTTCGAGTGAGCCTCCGCGCGGGCTGGCCTGGGGCCAGTGCCTTCTCTGCTGCCACCTGTGCCTTTGTTTCCTTTGGACTTTGGCTTTCTTTCCTGTTTCGTTTTTTGTTTTTGTTTCCTTTTTTTTTCTTTCTATCTAAAATGCTGGCCTACCCTGGATTCCTGCAGGTTTAGATCAGATATAGGACTGGGGGCCAGGGAGAAATTTCACCCATGTTCCTTTCTAGGGAATTTGACAAATCCTACCAGAAACAGATGATTATTGCTAAGATGTCTTTGGTCTCTTCCACCCCATCTCCCTGTGAAAGGCAAACTGAGGAGGCCTGGCTTCCTGCGTCTCCCTTACTCCATTTGACCTTGACACCGGAGATATATTACCTTTATATCTTTTTTTTTTTAAAGAGACACAGTCTCATTCTGTTGCCCAGGCTAGAGTACCTCAGAGTCATAGCTGGCAGCAACCTCAAACTCCTGGGCTCAAGCAGTCTTCTTGCCACAGGCATCCACCACACACCCATCCAGTTTTCAGAGAAGAGGACTCACTCTTACTCAGGCTGGTTTCGAACTTCTGAGCTCTAGCAATCCACTGGCCTTGGCCTCCCAGGGTGCTAGGATTATAAGCATGAGGCATTGCGCCTAGCCTAAATTACCTTATTGAAACTTCCTAACTTACATTTGAATCTGGAAAAATTAGCTTTCAACTGGGATAGAATTTTGTGGTTAATGAATAGCATCTGTGCTACTCTGAAATGTTTGAAGGGACTGCTGGCCACCAGCTCTTGACAAGCATCTTCTCCTCAGGCTAAAGGAGTCTAAGAACCTGGGGAAGGTATATTTTCTCTCCTCACATATATTCACATGTGGGCGATTCCTTCACATGCACAAAGTAACTGAGTATACACAGCATCCAGTTAGCAAAGCTTGCTGGGTAAGGCATGTCCTAGACGAGGTGACTGCAGGGTTTTACGAGGCAGTGTGCTATGAGGAAAAAGGTAAGAACTAAAGCTAGAGGGAGTTTTCAGAAGATCTGACTTGCTGGCTTCTTTGTGAAGGAAAAAAGGGCTTTGGTAAATATGATTCATTGTAGTGGAAGCTGATATTTGTGGAAGCAGCATACAATTTTCTGAATTGTTGTAAACCATTAATTATATGGTTAGTAATCACTGTGCCCTCAAAACATGACACTCACTCTTTTGTCCTATAAATGTGATTATTTGTGTTTATTTGGAAGGGCCTTTCTTACTGCTTATAGCAAACTTTGTGCTATTTTGTGGGAAGCCAGGCTTTGTGAACAGAATTCCTGTGGCTATTAGTGGCCTGGTCAAGACCACTGCAACCCACTGCCCCCCACTCCTCGGCCACACCGAAGGTACTACCTGGTCCTGAGGAGCACACCATGTACATGTGAGCAGAACCTCCGGAGTTTCTTGCAAACCATAGCTCATCCCAATCACACCATTCTTGTCCAACAGTCTGTGTGCTAATGACCAGGCTGAAGAAAGGCTGTGATTCACTGTTCTGTGTTCTTTTCCAGCAACCCACTGAATATTTTGACATGGGAATTTTCCTGGCTTTCTTCGTTGTGGTCTCCTTGGTCTGCCTCATCCTCCTTGTCAAAATCAAACTGAAGCAGCGACGCAGTCAGGTAATAACCTCTGTGAGGCCCATGAGCATTGACCCTGTTAGCCCAGCACTGGTGAAAACAAGGGCTCTCGTCAGCTTATTGTTTGAGGGTCCAAAGTGGATCTCCCAGCCGTAACTCCATGGCCTATTCCCAGTGGCCTACAAACAGCAAAGATAGAGACGAACAAGAGCAAAACTCACAGCACTCTGCCTTCTCTGTTCTAAAAGGGCCAACCCCACAAAGGCCAAGCATTGGGGATGTCTCCAGCCAGTTTTTTGAAAGAAATGTTTATGTAGCATATTAGAGCCTGTCCCTCAGATAGGGTCTGTGGTCCAGCAACAGCATCACCTGGGAGCTTGATAGAAATGTAGAACCTCAGGCCTCAGCCCAGACCTACCCAGGCTACCAAGCCTACCAGGTGATTCTTAACGAGCAGAGGAGCCCCTGCACCACTTCTACAGCCACATCATGTGTACCTATAGGACAGTGGTTCTCAACCTTCCTAATGCCATGACCCTTGAATACAGTTCCTCATGTTGTGGTGACCCCCACACATGAGGAACGATGTCTCAGTTCCTAAGACCATCGGAAATATGTGTGTTCTGATGGTCTTAGGCGACCCCTGTGAAAGGGGAAAGGGTTGTTCAAGCCCCAGAGGGGTAGCGACCCATAGGATGAGAATCGCTGCTGTGGGAGGAAAAGATTTGGGGGTGAACTGTGGTGAAAGGGTAAGCAGAGTTCCAGACTCTCAAGTGTATGGCAGGGTCATGTCTTGAGAGAGAGATGGTGGCTCTTGGCAGGCAGTATGTTGAGAGAATCACGTAAGTTCTCATGAGGGCAGAGTGGCCACCACAAGGGAAAAAATAGCTGGCATTTATTAAGCACAGCCTGTTAGCCAGGTGCTGCATACCCATACACGTCATCTTGTTTGTTCTTACAACTTCCTTCAGTGGAAAGAGGAGGAGCCCTTGGCATAGAGCAGGTTAATAACTTGAGGTCTAACACAATTAGGAAGTGGCAGGGTTGAGTAATAGAAGGAGATACCCGCCCCACCTTCCATTTGAAGGCAAGACCTCTGCTAGTGCTGCCACCTGGGAAAGCCTAGGTTGATGGGTTGATGTTGTGGACTCACAACAGCAGGGCTCTGGAATCTAAGTGCTGTGGCCGTCTTGAGTTTTGAGTGATTCTGAAAATTCTGTTGTGATGTGACAAGAAATGTTGGCCTGCCCCAGTGCATTGAGTCCATGGCCCTAGTGTGGCTACCACTGTGACATGTAGCAGACCCTAACACAGAGCACATTCTGCTGTGCAGAATTCCATGAACAGGTTGGCTGTGCAGGCTCTGGAGAAGATGGAAACCAGGAAGTTCAACTCCAAGAGCAAAGGGCGCCGGGAAGGGAGCTGTGGGGCCCTGGACACACTCAGCAGCAGCTCTACATCTGACTGTGCCATCTGCCTGGAGAAGTACATTGATGGAGAGGTAATGGCAGAGGCAGGGCCTGTGCTGGGTGGGGATGAGGTAAATAGGTCACCCAGAAGGACAAGGCCCTATGTCCTTTTAGGTCTCTCTCTAGGGGATGGGCTTAGACATTCTAGCCACTTCTCCTGAGAGGGCGGCCACAATGCAGAGACACTTTCCAGAGGACCCAGGGGATTTTAGCAGTTGATCAGAAATACACGGTAGGCCAGAAAATGCCTGGTTAAGAACATTCACACACATTGACTTTGTTTTAGAACTATTCTGAAATCTGAGGCTTGACTTGATTTTACTTAAAAAGAGACAGAATTTGGGGCGGCACCTGTGTCTCAATGGGTAGGGCGCCAGCCCTATATACCAAGGGTGGTGGGTTCAAACCCGCCCCCCACCAAACTGTAATTAAAAAAAAAAAATAGCTGGGACGTTGTGGCGGACGCCTGTAGTCCCAGCTACTCGGAGGCTGAAGCAAGAGAATCACCTAAGCCCAGGAGTTAGAGGTTGCTGTGAGCTGTGACCTCACAGCACTCTACTGAGGGCAATAGAGTGAGACTCTGTCTCTTTAAAAAAAAGACAGAGAGAGAGATAGGATTTGATGACCTCTTTTTTTCTTATAGTTCTTTATTTTGAAACTTTCAAACTTCGGAAAAGTTACACTACCATGAATGATACAAGTCAGTCACCTCAAATCACCCATTATTAGCGTTTTGTCATATAACCTCTCACTAGATACGTACAGACATACACATGTGTGGGGAACAGGGAACAAACCACTTGAGAACGGAGAACATTTGATGTCCCTTTGAAAATGATCCACTGCTGTGTGGACTCTTAGATGAAAACTAATTTTTGCAGGGGCCTTTAAAATAAGATTTTGGGTGCAGACTGCTTGGGTTCTAATCATGACCTGGGGAGATACTCGCTATGTGGTCTTGGGCAAGTAGCTTCATTTTCTTCCCTGTGCATGGTGTGGGCCTGAGACTGACCAGCATTCCAGGTGCTCACAAAGGTTCTATGGGAAAATGCAGGTAGACCTTTTGGCAGTTGCAGTGTTAGATGTTACTTTGAATATCATTGTGTTGGACAGGTCAGAAAGTGAAAAACAAATTAAAATTAGCAAATTTAGAGCATGCTACCGACCAGGAACCAGAAGTGGTTCTGTCCCAGAAAACCCCATCACATTCTCTCCAAATACACTACTTTTGTTATAAACCATAGACCCATGTTGTGAGTATTCAGGGTCCCCATAAAAGAAGGGATAAGAGAGCCATGCTGTCCACCTGTCAATTGTGAGTCCCAGCATCTTCCTTTCTACTCATCCCTGTTTGTGGTACCTGGAGGCAGCCACCCCCTCAGAGATGCACACCTTGGGGTATACCCAGCCATCTCTCCATATACCCCAGGCCTCCCACCCTTGCTAGCAGGAAGTTTTCATCTTCCTTGTGGTTGGGCTGTCTGATGATGGGCAGTTTTCTTCTCTCTAGAACTCATTTGTCAGCCCTGCCTCCAGGGAATTGAGCCAACCTGTAGCTGGAGGTGGGGAGGAGAGCAGGAAAGGGCTCTGGCCTGGTAAGCAGGGTTCCTCAGTCCACACTGGGCTTCACAGGAAGAAATATATGTGGGGCTGAAGGCAGAACCACCTGTGCCTGCCCTTCAGGCTGTGTCCCCTCTCTCCCTGCCCAGGAGCTTCGGGTCATCCCTTGTACTCACCGGTTTCACAGAAAGTGCGTGGACCCGTGGCTGCTGCAGCACCACACCTGCCCTCACTGTCGGCACAACATCATAGGTAACTGTCCCCTGCCTTGGTCACTGCTGAAGAGTCAAATCAGAATGCAGTGTCCCTACCAACTGCCTGTGGAGTGTGGCACACACCACAGGCCTGGGAGCAAGCAGCATGGCCCTCACAATTTGCTGCACGGTGGCCTTGGGTTTTGAAGCTTAGCTATACAACCCTATGGAGAGCCTGGCATTAAAAGTTCCCAAGTTCTGGCTCGGCGCCTGTAGCTCAAGCAGCTAAGGCGCCAGCCACGTACACCAGAGCTGGTGGGTTCAAATCCAGCCCGGGCCTGCCAAAACAGTGACAACTACAACCAAAAAATAGCCGGGCATTGTGGCAGGTGCCTGTAGACCCAGCTACTTGGGAGGCCGAGGCAAGAGAATCACTTAAGCCCAGGAGTTGGAGGTTGCTATGAGCTGTGATGCCACAGCACTCTACTCAGGGCGATAGCTTGAGCCTCTGTCTCAAAAAAAAATCCCCAAGTTCAACTTGGCCAAGATGTCTGGCCTCTCCAGGCCCCTCAAACTCTTTAGTAGCAGTGACAGTAATGTTGTTTGCCCCTCCATGTCCAGTACCAGGGCATTGTTCACAGGACCACAAGAGATGTCAAGCATGCGGTGACAGGCTCTAACTAGCACCTGCATCACTGTGGTACTGGCTGGGGGTAGAGATGGACTTGCATCCTTGCCTCCCTGTTCCTTTCTGCAGGCTCCGGTAGACAGAGCAGCAGGGAGGTGGGTGCTGGGCCCTTTCACACAGAGAGGCAGGTCAGCTTCTGCCTATGGCACTGAGTTTGGTGGCAGCTTAGATTGGGACAGAGTCATAGGAATGGTAATAGGCGCACTGCTTCTTTAGTCTTTGCCCTTTTTAAGAAATCTCTTTATCCTTTGATAACAGCGTGCTCAGCCCTGCTTATTCTGTTTCCTCTACCTCTCCCCAGAACAAAAGGGAAACCCAACCGCCGTGTGTGTGGAGACTAGCAACCTCTCCCGCGGTCGGCAGCAGAGAGTGACCTTGCCGGTGCATTACCCCGGCCGTGTGCACAGGACCAATGCCATCCCAGCCTACCCTACAAGGACAAGCATGGACTCCCATGGAAACCCTGTCACACTGCTGACCATGGACCGGCACGGGGAGCAGAGCCTCTATCCTCCACAGACCCCTGCCTATATCCGTGGCTACCCACCCCTCCACCTGGACCACACGCTAGCCACGCACCGCTGTGGTCTGGAGCACCGGGCCTACTCCCCAGCTCACCCCTTCCGTAGGCCCAAGTTCAGTGGCCGCAGCTTCTCCAAGGCAGCTTGCTTCTCCCAGTACGAGACCATGTACCAACACTACTACTTCCAGGGCCTCAGCTACCCAGAGCAGGAGGGGCAGCCCCTGCCCAGTCTCACTGCCAGGGGCCCGTCCCGTGCCTTCCCACCAAACGGTGGCAGCAACCTGCTCTTTCCCACTGTGGTGCATGTGGGCCCCCCCTCCCACCTGGAGAGCGGAAGCACATCCAGCTTTAGCTGCTACCACGGCCACCGCTCTGTGTGCAGCGGCTACCTGGCTGACTGCCCAGGCAGTGACAGCAGCAGTAGCAGCAGCTCTGGCCAGTGCCACTGTTCCTCCAGTGACTCTGTGGTAGACTGCACTGAGGTCAGCAACCAGGGTGTGTATGGAAGCTGCTCCACCTTCCGCAGCTCCCTTAGCAGTGACTATGACCCCTTCATCTACCGCAGCCGGAGCCCTTGTCGCACCAGCGAGGCGGGGGGCTCAGGCAGCTTGGGCCAGGCGCCTGCTGTGTGCTTCGAGGGCTCCCCACCACCTGAGGAGCTTCCGGTGACATCCGCTCATGGTGCTGGGTGGGGAGAGCCTTGGCTGGGCCCTACCTCTCCCTCAGGGGACCAGCTGTCCACCTGCAGCCTGGAGATGAACTACAGCAGCAATTCCTCCCTGGAGCCCAGGGGGCCCAATAGCTCTACCTCAGAAGTGGGGCTTGAGGCTTCTCCTGGGGCTGCCCCAGACCTCAGGAGGACCTGGAAGGGGAGCCCTGAGGGGCCCTCATATACCTGCTGCTGTGAGCCCCAGCCTTCCAAACTGGGGCCCAGTGTAAGGGCAGCCAGCGGCAGCGCCTTACACCTGGGGTCCCCCCTCTGTGAGGGCTGTGGCCCTATAAGTGGGGAGCCGCAGCCAGGAAACACCCAGGGCCTATATGGCTTTCACCCAGACCATTTGCCCAGGACAGACGGGGTGAAATATGAGGGCCTGCCCTGCTGCTTCTATGAAGAGAAGCAGGTGGCCCATGGCAGCGGCAGAGGCAGCGGCTGCTACACTGAGGACTACTCAGTGAGTGTGCAGTACACGCTCACCGAGGAGGCCCCGCCCAGCTGCTATGCAGGGGCCTGGGACCTGAGCCAGCGCATCCCCATCATTCCAGAGGATGTGGACTGTGACCTGGGCCTGCCTTCAGACTGCCAAGGGACCCACAACCTCAGCCCCTGGGGTGGGACATCGGGCCTGGAGGCTCCGCGGCCCCATAGGGGTCTGGGAGCAACCCGGGAAGAGGAGCAGGTTCTGTGCTGCCAGACTGGGGTGCCACCACGGCCTATCTGCCCCCCAGAGGAGGTGGGTTCCACCAAGGCCAGCTTCCCTAATACCCCCCTGGACACTCAGGAGTCTGTCACCATGGCTGCTGAGGTTGCAGGTGAGAGGAAATGGCAAAAGGCTAGAGCAAGAGTTTCTCTCTCTTCAGTCATTTTCTGAATGATTTCCTTTGTGCCTTTGGCTTTAAACACCATCTGTGGCTGATGACTTCCAAGAGCTATGCCCCAATCTTTCCCTTCCTTAGAGTTCAGACTCACTGAGCCCTGTGCTTCTATCATCTTGCAACCCCTCCTCCAGTTGCCTCCCAGCCTGCCCCTCCCAGGTCCGTGGCAGTGTTCTCATTCTTCCCACCTCACCCCCTTCCCAGATACTCAGGCCCAAACCCAGACACCATTCCTGTGCCCACCCTGTCCCTCACAGTCTAGTATTCTGTTTCTCTACGTGACTGAAAGACCACAGTTACTTATTCTTTTTCCCCTAGTCCGTAAAAATGAATTCACAGGAAAATGAAACTTAGCAAAAGACATGCAAAATACAAGTCAGATTTTTTTATTAGATTCAACAGACATCAAATTGCTATAAAATTTCTGAACATTTTGTCTCAGTACTAGACTCAGAGTCTAGTACCTTTGACTAGCACTACAATAAGTTCCGTCTCCCCAATATGTCCCAAATGTATCTTCTGCTCTCTGCACCCACCGCTGTCCTCTACTATTGCTGGTCTTGCCTTCTTTTCCACTTTGAAGCCAAGACGACCTTTTTTGAAACATAAGTTGATATCTTTGTGGTTTACCTTTAGCATCTTACATATATTAACCCCTTGCCCAGTTCTGTGTGATCTGGTCCCTGCCAACCCATCTAACTACCTTGTTTTGCTTTCTTTACTGGCTGCTTTAGCTCCTCTGTCCTGTTCCCTCCATGTGCCAAGCTGACTGCAGCCTCCAGACTTCTGCGCTAGATCTCAGCTTAAATGAGCATCCAGGTCCCTTACTTCCTAAGTCATCCCAACCTAAATTACTTTGTTTTGAGGCCTGTAATCTCTGTGAAGGGGGTCTTCTCTGCTGCTTTTTCCAGTGCCTAACATACTGGGTGTTAATATCTCTTTCGCCCATTATGTTTTCATGCTACCTAATGGCTTCTAGAAGACTCTGCACGTCCAGGTGAGGGAGGCTGGCTTTCTAGGAGGCAGACTGAGCCCCTCTTGGAAGAGAGCCCTGCTTTGCCCTCTAGCATACACACAGCCTGTCTGCCTTTGTAAGCTGTCACTTCTACAAACTTGCCACATGCCAGGGGACAAAGCCACCCGAGTCCCTTGCCTGGTCCCTGCGGTGCTGGCTTTCTCCCCTAATGACTCTTCTGTCTCTCTCCCTCCCAGGATCTTGCTCAGCAGACGGCAGCAGCACGGGAGCCTGAGCTCCGAAGGAACGCTAATCTGGAAACTAGGAATTGTACGGAGACTCTAACTCTGATTTCCAATAAAAGGAAAACAAATCTTTTTTAGCTTTGATAAACACACAAAAGTGGTAATAAAGAGAGCCCTCCTTCTCAACCCAAAATGTGAGCCACCTGTGGCAAAACCAGCCCCCCCCCCCCATTAACAAACCAACAGACAAAATTCTCTGAGTCCTTTGCCTCTTTTGATAACATGTTATTCTGTTTTGTAAAGTGTGTGTGCTTGGGGTTCTGAGGTGTGTGGAATTGAGTTCTCTGCTTTTTTTTTTTTAAGATATTATATGTAAATGTAAAAAGTTATTTAAATATATATTTTAAAAACCCTAACCACCAACTTTTGCTGAAAAAGAAAAAAAATCACTGCTGCATTAAATGAACCACATCATGTGTAGATACTGTTGTCTCCCTGGAGGGAGCTCAGGCCTTTGAAAAGCTCAGGGCTATGCCTGCCTTAGAAAATGAACCAGAAACTTGAAGTAAAGCTAGTTGATATGGGTACAAACTCTGAGGAACAATGCAAAGCTGCCTCTTTCTCTCTCATGGCAAATCCCAATGTACAAAGTGTTGGGGGTCTTCTTGGAAGCCATTCCTTTCCTGCCTACACCTTTAGGCAGGTGATGGAAACAGCTAGGAATAGGGTGCACAAGGTCTGCAGCACTGGGGAGTCACCTGAGCCATTGCTCCAGAAGCTCTAGGATGACAGAGACAATTCTACCTAGTATTTCAACCTGTTCCCTTGAGTAGGTCCCAAGTAAAATGATAAGAGTTCATAGCCCTGGGCAGTGTTCATGGGGTCCTCTTTTTGAACTCTAACTCCTGGGGCAGGGAAAAGGAGGCTGTCCGCCCTGAGTGGTCTTGACATTGGAGTCCTTTGCAAAAATATTTTGGACTTCCTGCCACTGGCTGCGGAAATGGCTTGATGGGTGTATGGGGGCAAACACCCAGGAGGATTAAGTTTTGTGGCCTTGGCATGGGATGGGGCTTGGGGAGAATGCTCTCCACCAGCCCTGCTGGGGTGTGCCTCTATGCGCTAGGTTCTGTGTGGGGGCAGCCACACCCCTCAGCTGCTGATTCCATGGGCTGCCTTCCTGGGGCACAAGCCCAGACCCGGACCCCACGAGGTCTGCACTGAGCTCCCTTTGAATGATACCCTTCCCACCCCCTTTCCCCATAGAAGCCCTGCTTCAGGGTTAACTCAGCCCTCTGCCTCATGGCGAAGTTGCTCATCTCACCTGCAGATGTCTACTATCCTGTCTACCTAATGCACTATTTTGTATTGATTTTCTGTGAGACAGAGAGGGAGACTATCAGATAGTTAGACCCAAAGGGTAGGCTTTTGTATATTTTTCCAGCCTTTTGGGTTTTTTTTTTTAAAGGGGGTGGAGGGAGAGTTTAAAAACCCAACCATTTTGTTTATAAGATGTTTCATTTTTAAAAGGGAGAGAGAATCTATTTAAAGCTATTTCAGATCAGGGATTGTCATCCTTTTTGTCCAATGTATTCCTTGTTCTTAAAAATTTTTTTTTACAAACTGTATTAGCCCTTCTGGTCGCTTTTATTTCTTCAGATATTTATTGGCCATCTGAAAAAGTTTGGCCCATTTGGGTCTAAAAGCTCATTTTCAGTATAGGCGCCTTGGGACGTGGCCCCTATAGGTAGGGAAATAAGGACCACTCTGAGTTGCCAGGCAACTGCAATGAACCCTTTCCAGTAAGGCTCACAGGATGTTGGCCCATGGTCCAGACAAGAATGAGAATCTCACTATATCAGAATCCTTTTTTCTTAAAAGCCCTGGTATATGATGAGGAAATTTACTTATTTCTAGCCAGGATTTGACAAAGAAATTCTAGCATCAAATGATCAAAGCTACTTAGGGACTCACTACAGTGAGATTTGTCCTCCAGCCTCTGGGGTGCAATCCCTTAGGAGCTGCTCCCAGCACTGTGCCCAGCACACCTGTTAGTGAGGGTGTGAGAAGTGCCTAAGCTGTTGACATGTGATCCTGGCCGCCTTTATTTCTTGGGCCAGGAGTAGCAGCTGCTGAGGACAACAGCTTGCATGATGTGGTTTTAAGAAGGGGTGGGGGGGTGGGGTGGGGTATGGCTTTTAACATGAACTGCAAAAAGCAGCTTCTCATTGTTGAGATTTTTTGTTTGTGGTTTTCCTTTGTTTTTAATGCCTTTGCATATTATCTTCCTTGTCTGAAACCATACTCCTAAAGGGGCTTTCTTTTTTTTTATTTTTTATTTTTGAGATGAGTCTTGCTCTATAGCCCTGATTAGAGTGTAGTGGCATCATCACAGCTCACTGCAATCTCTTAACTCCTGACCTCAAGTGATTGTCCTGCCTCAGCTTCTCAAGTAGCTAGGACTACAGGCCTGGCTTAATTTTTCTATTTTCAGTAGATATGGAGTCTCATTCTTGCTTGGGCTGGTCTTGAGCTCCAAACCTCAGCCTCCCAGAGTGCTAAGATTACAAGGCAGGGCCACCACGCCTGTCCTAAAGTAGCCTTCTTAAGCCCTGGCTAGAAAACCACTCCTTAATAGCCTTAAGCTATAGACAGGTAGTAGAGAATGTGGCTTCCACTGGGCGTACTAAAATAAATTTTTCCACTTTTCACTGAAAGAACAGTGACTGCAGATGGCAAGAGAAACATTTAACCTTTGTAATTCACAGGTGATAGAAACAATGAACTTTTAAAACCTTAAATATCAACCATTGTCTTTTAGATTTGTGTTGGCTTATCAACCAGGGTGACCACAGGATAAAATATCCAAATATCTTACTTCATCACCATTTAAATCAAAAGGAATATCTTCTTTGAAGTTGAAAGACTCCAATAATAAGTACTTTTTTACCTGGACTCAGTGGCGTGCAGTGGTTATGTAGCCACAGAAACTGGGAGCATCTTCTTTTCCACTGAGAACCCCAGTAAATCAGGGTGTGATGGTTAAGTATGGCCAAGTGACCCAGGCCTGGGTGTAGGACAGCCATGGAAACTTAAGAGTCCTAGAACCAGCTAAAAATGGAAGATTGGATGTTCTAACCAAGGTACCTGTGTATGGACACAGCCCCAGTAAGTTGGCTTTCATTCTCTCAGTCACCCTGTCCTCCAAACCCAAGTCCGTTTATTAAGCTCCATGTGATGTCCCACAGCTCAGACCCCCCCCCTTATGTGCTGCTAGTCTCTACTTAAAGTTCATGCAAGACTAATGCTTTTAAAATGAGGTCTAAGAAAGAATTACTAATCAAGAGTATTGTTTTTTAAACAGAACTGCCTTTTTCTACTCTTTATATAAACCATTGTGTGGGTCTAACAAGGCACTATTTAAAAAAGAATTTTTTTTTAAATTTTTCCCATAGCACTTAAAGATATTTTGTAAAGACTTTGCTGTAAAGATTTTGTAATAAAATGGTCTAAGGGCTCTTTTTCCAACATTACCATTTTTAAAAAACGTTTTAAAAGCTAGAAAACAACTTATGTATATTCTGTATATGTATAGCAGCACATTTCATTTATGGAAATATGTTCTCAGAATATTTATTTACTAATATATTTATCTTAAGCCATGTCTTATGTTGAGAGTGTGACATTGTTGAAATAATCATTGAAAATGACTAACACAAGGCCCTGTAAATACATGATAATTGCACACAGATTTTACATATTTGCAGACCAAAAATGATTTAAAACAAGTTGTAGTCTTCTATGGTTTTGTAACAAGTTGTACAAATGACTGTAAAAAAAAAAATACAATTTTATCAAGTATGTGTTATGTGTTGTCATTGCTCTGTTTGGTAAAGGACTGTAGATTCCACAAAGGAGAGGTTTGGATTGGGGCAATGCTTTTAACTTAAACTTGCCTGTGGAAGCATTTCTATAACATCTTAGCCTGTTAACAGGGTCCAGGTTATTGGGGGTTTAGGTAGTGTCATGGAGAGGGTCTGCTAGAGTATGGATTTATGTCCTTGAGGTGGTGGTAAGCTTTCTGCTCAGCCCTGTGTGGAGAGAGCTAGGGAAAGTGGTAGTCAGTGATCTAGAACCTAGCAGTCCACTCTAAAACATAGGAAAGGCCCAGCAGAGGGGCTCACACCTTTAATCCTAGCACTCCAGAAATCTGAAGTGGGTGGATCACTTGAGCTCAGGAGTTTGAGACCAGCCTGAGCAAAAGCTAGACCCTATCTCTGCTAAAAATAGAAAAACTAGGTGTTAGAGGACACACCTGTAGTCCCACCTGCTTGAGAAGCTGAGGCATAAGGATCAATAGAGCCCAAGAGTTTGAGGTTGCTGTGAGCAGTGATGATGCCATGGCACTCTACCCCAGGTTGACAAAGTGAGACGCTCTCAAAAAATAGAAAAATAGGGAACCATGGGCTGGCTATAAACCATCTGTTTCATCTGCCAAGTCTTTAAACCTGCCAGTATTAGCCCTCATAATTGCCTACTGGTGAGTGAGAGAGGTGTGAGTGAATCCAGTACCCATTTGTCTTGTTTCCCTGAGAGAGTAGTCACTCATTTGTAAAGCAGTCTGAGATTACATGGAAGGTGCAAAGTGGTGTTTATTTTTCAGACATCTAACAGAGAATAAATAGCTAAATCCCATGAGTTCCTGTTCCTATCTTTCACTTTTTATCTTAGGTCATTTCTTGAGCAGAGTCTCCTCTTGGGTTCCAGCCGCTTCTTTCCCGGGAATGGGTCCTTCTGAGTGCCTCTGCCAGTGACAGCCCGACAGCACAGAGCCTCCCAGAGCTTTTGTTTAATGGTCTTGCCCAGCTCCAAGCTGTACCTCTTGGGGCTTCCTGAAGGTGTCCGTAGCATCGGCTCCACCACAGCGCGGTACAGAGCCCGGTACCCTTCTGTGGGGAGGCCGTGGATAGTTAGTGTGTCCTCCAACAACTGCTGTCTCTTTTGGGTTTCAGGAAGCAGCATTTGGCCCTTCCCGGCTGCTGCCCCACTGTCCCAGCACAGCACTTGGGTGGCAGCCACGCGTTCAGCATATCTGTCCTCAAAATCTTGGCGGACTGTTAGTTTTTTCTCCTTTGAACTTTCTTTACCCTAGCCAAAAAGAAAGCAGAGAAGTCAAAGCTAAAACTTGAGAAGGGAGCTTAATTATCTGGGATTTGTGTCCCAGAGTCTCGGTTACAGCAACAACCAACATTTGTCTAGCGTGTTCTAGTTTACCGAATTCCTTCTTGTATACCTCGGCGTGTGTTCCCTGTAACCCTGTAAAGTCAGCAGGCAACAGCTTTAAAGGCAAGTGTAAACTAAAATAAAATCTTAGAGAGGTCCTTTGTGACTCATTCATTAACAGGTCTAAGGGTATGCAAGATGTACCTGCAGGACCTGAGTATATATAACAAATCACTTGAGTCTGGCTGGGCATTTGTCCTGTAGGGTCCTTAAACTTTTTTTTTTTTTTTTTTTTTGAGACAGGAGCCTCAAGCTGTCCCCCTGGGTAGAGTGCTGTAGTATCACAGCTCATAGCAACCTCCAACTCCTGGGCTCAAGCGAGTCTCCTGCCTCAGCCTCCCAGGTAGCTGGGACTACAGGCACCCGCCACAACACCTGGCTATTTTTTGGTTGCAGCCATCATTGTTTGGCGGGCCTGGGCTGGATTCAAACCCGCCACCTTGGGTATACGTGGCTGGCGCCTTAGCCACTTGAGCCACAGGCGCCAAGCCAAATCCTCAAACTTTTTAAATGGGGCCAGTTTACTGTCCCTCAGTCCATTGGAGGGCCGGACTGTGGACCTAGGGATGAGTTGCCTGCTAAGCAGGACAGGCAGTAGCGGCAAAAACACCCGGCAGGCCGGATAAATGTCCTTGGTGGACCATAGTTTGAGGACCCCTGCTAGGGGATCTATGATTAACAGACCCTGATCTTAACTCAGCATTTCTTTTTTCTGACTCCTGGTCAATTGGAGCCTAACTCTTTCAGCCAACTGTCAACTAAAGAATCTTTAAACCCACCTGTGGGCCCCCACTTTGTGATGTCCCCTTTTCAGGCCAAACCAATGTATGTCTTCCATGTATTAATTTATGACTTTACCTGTAATTCCTATCTCCCTGAAATAGATAAAACCAAACTGTAACCCCACTTGCTCAAGGTTTCTTGGGTGTGGGGTCATGGTCCTCAAATTTGGCTCAGAATAAACCTCTTTAAATTATTTTACAGAGTATGGCTTTTCTTCTGTGGACACAAGGAAATTGGAATTGGTTTGCCCAAGGCCACATAGCTAGAAAGTTAATAACCACAGCTGTCATCTATTGAATGCCACTCAGGATCCTAATTATTTACTCTGTGCCAGACTCTGTTCAAAATCCCTTTGTGTGTATTAACTCATTTAATCTTCATGAATCCCTATGAAGGAAGAGCTATTTATCCCCATTTTATATGATATATCAAGGCACAAAGAAATTAAGCCCAAGGTTGTCCTCAATTATAGTCCGAATTGGGATTTGAACTCTGACAGCCTAGCTCCAGGGCACACTGAGCTCTGCTGGCCATCATGGAGTGACTGAGCTGGACTTAGGTCAGGCCTCTGAAAGCCATGAAGTTCACAGCCAGATCTATAGTTTACCTCTGGCATGTGTACATACACCCACACACACTGCCCCTATCGTATCTACCTTTCTCACCATTATTTTCCCTTCATCACAAGTTCCTCTTAGCCACCTCATCCTTCTATAGAACTAAGCAGAGTATAAATGATTAATAAATAGCATGACCCCCCCCCAACCTCATGTTGTCTCCCTCTATCATGCTGCACTTCCCCTCATCCTGTCTTCAAGTCCAGGGTTTCCTTCACCTGGTATATATCTAAGGTGTTCTCTAGCTTTGCCTTTCCTCCTCCCATCACATTTTCTCCACCACTGCTCATCCATCATCTACCTCTCTGATGCCTCCGGCAGGCCTCCTATGCCTAGGTGAGCATGGCAGCTGTCCCACTGGCCGCTTGCACTTGGAACTGATGGCTCTTCTTAACCTGGTCTGCTGAGTGGCATTTGTTGCTAAATTATCCTTGGGCTTTAATCTCTTCGAGAGTTTTGCTTCTCCAAGCTTGCATGATCCTGGGCAGCACTTATCCTTCAGTTGCCGCCTAAGTACAAGCTTAACCAGGGAGAATGGACTGGCAATTAATGGGTTCTTTACAACTTCCCAAGATGAGGTGGTAGCTGGTGCTGGGGCATTGATGTTCTGCTTTGCACATGTTCTGGCCATCCAGATGTTGGTGAGAGCTGGTGAGTCCACATAGCAGTCCTGAAGCCTGGTGTTTAATAAGATGGACTGTCGGAGTCCATAGATGGGGATGCTGGGGTCTCGTCTCACATAAATTGGATGCTAGAATTATAAGGGAGGTGGGGAAAGGAATTAACAAAGGCCAGTTCTCAAGCAGAGACTAGGTCTACTTTGAAGGCAAAGTACATCTTTTTATAGACCATTCCTTTCATAAAATTCTTAGAAATTATGCTATATTACCTGTTCTCTCTCCTGCTCACCAAAGCCTTCTGTGCTAAGCAGGAAAGAGAGTAACTTCACAAGGGGACGATGAGATTCAGACACTCAAAGAATATAGCATGTTAATACAGAAAGTTACAAGGAATAGAAGACAATTCCTGTCTGCTGGAAATGAGAGGCATAAGGAATGGGTGACAAGGTCACTTAAGACTTCTAGAAGAGCGGTAGACACTCCTCAACCATGCACATGGAAATGACAGCCGCTAAGTTCTACCAAACCCTAAATACACTTTCTAACCAGATCATCATGAGTCAAGAAGCTCCACTACACAGGGAACTAAATATATTCTAGGGTCCAAAAAGGCAAAAGCACAATGTAAATGATGCTGGCCTCCATCTCCTGGGCGGAGAACAGGAGAACAACTTGGATAGATTAGAATCACGGATTTAAAAAGACCTGACTTTCTAAGAAATGTCATCCATAAAAAAAGAAAATCACCTTACCATATTTCAGTTGCCTTAAATTTTATTTTAGCTAGCTTAGTAGGGGAAAGAAATATATATTTTCTTTTTCCTTTTTTCTCTTTTATTATTTTTTTGGTTTTGTTTTTGTTCTGTTTGAATATTTCTAGCCACCTGTCTTTCTCTGCCTCAGTCATGTATTGGCAAATTGCAGTTTGTTTGGATTTTGGCTCACATGCGGGCAGTTTTAAGCCATTATCTCTAGTATTTGTGATGTCACTTTGGTTTGTGATGTGTGTGTGGGTGGGGGTTACATCATCAGATTTTAGAGTTAAATTATGTTGGAAGAAGTTCTATTTTGTTTTGCTTATAGCCTCAGAAACTTCTTAAGCCCTTACCCTCCCCCTTTAAAAAAACTGGCTGGGTAGGCCGGCACAGTGGCTCATGCCTGTAATCCTAGCACTGTGGGAAGCTGAGGCAGGTGGATTGCTTGAGCTCAGGAGTTCAAGACCAGCCTGAGCAAAAGTGAGACCCATCTCTACCAAAAATAGAAAAACTAGACAGGTGTTATAGCAGGTGCCTGTAGTCCCAGCTACTTGAGAGGCTGAGGTAAGAGGATTGCTCAAGCCCAGGAGTGTGAGGTTACTGTGAACTGTGACGCCACAGCACTGTACTGAAGGTGAAAAATGAGACTTTGTCTCAAAAAAAAAAAAAAAAGTAGAAATGGGTTGGTATATTTTGAAGGTCCTAACGTTCTTAAGCACATCTTTATACAAAATGTACTCAAATACTCAGACCACATTTGTAGATACAGGTATCAAGCTGCATCTCCACGTGTGGAAGTGTCCTTCTCCATCATAGAAAGAAAGTACTATGAAATTCTCAAGAGCTGTGCTGCCAAGTGTGGGGACCAGAAGTGGAAGAACACATTACTACATCCCTAAGCACCTCTCCTTGTGTGTCTCTCTCAGGGAGACTACATGTTTTCTGGAATGTGGTTTTATTTTACATCCCATGGCAAATGCAGTAATTGGAGCTGTTAACAGCCTGAAACAAGAACAAAGACACCTCTGCCTGGGATCTCTTGGGCAATGCCTCTCTCCTTATCAGGTGCTTGTCCTGCTGCTGGTTTTGATTTTTTTCGTATGCAAAATGCCAAAGGAGGCTCCCTCCTAAGGGGGAGGAGAGTGAAATGATGGAAAAACAGAGTATGAGTCTGGCCGTGGCTCCTGGAATCAAATGTTTTGCCTGTTTGAATTTTCAAGTGTTGTCCCTGGAGTGAAGCAAAGCCTGCAGGCAGACCGCATCACAGGCCTGGTGGAACCTCCTCCAGGTCCACAGCATTTGGACCCACAGACACTTGGGAGGACAATGGTGCCCATTCAGCCACAAGCCCTGGCTCACCTCCTAAGAGGTGGGTTAGGTTTAGAGCAGGGCCTTGGAAAGGGTTTGTCTTTGGGAAGAGTTTGCGAATGTCTGGACACTGGTGAGGCAAGCATCTTTTCAAAGCTGTTGAATCTTGGAGAGGTGGAACCTGGCTCTCAGGCTAACCTGAAAATTACCATCTGCCTTTATTCTGCATGGCAAGGACGGAAGGGAAATGTTAGGCCAAAAAGGGCATAAAAGGAGTAGCTCTTCTCTCTTCTTCCCCAGCTTAAGTTTGGCTTTCTCAAAACTCCTCTTGGCAGACGCTTATCTATTCTATTTGCCTTCCTAGTTATTTTACTCAATGCCCAATGACACAGCTCTGACTCTGGGGAGCACTCTGAGCCTCCTTCTTCTAGCATGGAGCTGTTCCCATGGGTGGCACCTGACACATACTCTAAATTCAATCAAATCCTGCCTCTCTCCCTTCAGTGTAGCTCACTTTACTTGACTGTGTCCCAACAGGTAACCCACCCCTTCCTGAAAACTAACCCAGGGTACCTCAGCCTATGTTATTTCTACTATGTCAATAAAAGTAATATTTACCAAGTGCTCTTGAAGGCCAGGCACTGTTATAGGCACTTTATACGCATCGTGTCGTGAAATGCTACTAATAGTTTTATGAGTTTGGGTATTGTTCTCTATTTTACGGATAAAGAAACTGAGGCACAAATTGCTCAAGAACCATGCCCCAGGTGTCATAGCTAGTAAACCAACAAAGGTTGGACTCAACCAAAGTCCACACCACCCTTGCTCTTAACCACTCATAGTTATCACTGTGATGCTTTGCCTCCTACCTGGTTGGCTCATCCACATACTATCCTATATTAGGTTCTAGACCTACCTTTGTCACAAGAATTTCTCTAGGCTCAAGAGTTGGCATTCCAGATCCATCTCCCAGTAGGCAAGTGAACTCCATCTCTGGACCTTAATTTTCTCATCTGTGAATTGGGGACAGTAACAGTGCCTACCCAAGGATTACTGTGAGGTGGAAGTGAGACAATGCATCTGAAGCACTGGGTATAGCTTCCAGTGCATCATAGGCTGTTTTTTATTTTATTCATTTTATTTTATTTTCAGCTGGGGCTGGGTTTGAACCCGCCACTTCCAGCATATGGGACCAGTGCCCTACCCTTTTGAGCCACAGGAGCCACCCTATTTTTATGTTTTTTGAGACAGAGCCTCAAGCTGTCACCCTGGGTAGAGTGCCATGGCATCACAGCTCACAACAACCTCCTACTCCTGGGCTCAAGCGATTCTCTTCCCTCAGCCTCCCAAGTAGCTGGGACTACAGGCGCCTGCCACAACACCCAGCTATTTTTTGGTTATAGTTGTCATTATTATTTGGCAGGCCCAGGCTGGATTCAAACCTGCCAGCTCTGGTGTATGTGGCTGGCGCCTTAGCCATTTGAGCTACAGGTGCTGAGCCATAGGCTCTTTTTTATTTTCTTTTTGAGAGACTTCTCTCACTATGTCACCCTGGGTAGAGTGCTGTGGCATCACAGCTCATAGCAACCTCAAACTCTTGGGCTTAAGCAATTATCTTGCCTCAGCCTGCAAGTAGCTGAGACTACACACAATGCCCGGCTACTTTTTTTTTTTTTTTTTTGTTATAGTTGTCATCGTTTGGCAGGCCTGGGCTGGATTTGAACCCTCCAGCTCAGGTGTATGCAGCTGACACCCTAGCCGCTGAGCTACAGGTGCCGAGCCCATCATAAGCTCTTTTTAACAGTACTCGTATTGTGGCCCACTCCCTCATCTGACCTTTCTCCAGTCCCTGTTGTTAATGGTCTGAGCAACTTAACCCCACACTGCATATGATCTTTTCTCAGGTCCTTCATGGACATTATCCAGTTTGTGAGGCCAAGCAATAAGCCTCTGAAAGATAGAGGATGTTTCTGATCTGACTTGGGTATCACAGCATCTCTTTTCATGTGATACATCTTTATTAAATATCTGTTGGATTGATTGGCCTCACGTGTAGGTATAGGGTGGCACCTGCAACTCAGTGGGTAGGGTTCAGGCCCCATATACCAAGGGTGGTAGGTTCGAACCTGGCCCTGGCCAAACTGCAACAACAACAACAACAAAATAATAGCTGGGAGTTGTGGCGGGTGCCTATAGTCCCAGCTACTCAGGAGGCTGAGGCAAGAGAATCGCCTCAGGAGCTGGAGGTTGCTATGAGCTGTGATGCCACAGCACTCTACCGAGGGCGATAAAGTAAGACTCTGTCTCTAAAAAAAAAAGAAGTGTAGGTATAGAAGGGACATCTGGGCTCGGCGCCTGTGGCTCAAGTGGCTAAGGCACCAGCCACATACCACCTAAGGTGGTGGGTTCAAATCCAGCTTGGGCCCGCCAAACAACAATGACGGCTGCAACCAAAAAACAGCTGAGCATTGTGTTGGGTGCCTGTAGTCTCAGCTACTTGGGAGACTGAGGCAGGAGACTCACTTGAGCCTAAGAGTTAGAGGTTGCTGTGAGCTGTGATGCCACAGCACTCTACCCAGGGGGACAGCTTGAGGCTCTGTCTCAAAACAAAAAGAAAAGAAAAGAAATAGAAGGGACATCCCCCCAGTCGTGGGAATTGTTCAGAATATTCCATACTTCATTAGACAGAAATGGAAGCAAGAACCTGAGGATATGGTAAGGAAAAGGGTCTAGTCTTTAACAGAGCTTAGCAAACATTGTTGAGAATTAAAACATCAAGATGGAAAGACTGTTTGGTTCAGAGTACTGAAACTATGATAATAATCACCCATCACTGGTGCCCGGACTTGATCCAGAGAACTCAAGGTCAAGGCAGTAGGGCTCTCCATGAAACACCAGTGCTGTCAGGTTTACAGGCAGCTGTCTGCATCCTAAAATGTTGGGGTTTCAGGCAGCTATCTGTGTCTTTGGTTCTTAGGGGTGCCCTTGGCTAAAGAACAACCAGACATCGCAAAGGCAAGTATGAAAGAAAGTGTATTGAGGAAGAGAAAGATAGATTTACAGAGTAACAGCAAGGTATAGGCTTATAGAGCAAGATGCATTCATAACAGACAACAAACCAGCCTCCCTGTTACCACAATAAAAGGCCTTGGATCCTAGCATTCTGGGAGGCTGAAGAGGAAAGATCACTTGAGCTCAGCGGTTCAATACCAGCCTGAGCAAGAGTGAGACCCCACATCTCCTCTAAAAACAGTAAAAATCAGACAGGTATTGTGGCACACACCTGTAGTCCCAACTTCTTGGGAGACCGAGCCAGATAACTTGAAACAAGAGTTTGAGGTTGCTGTGAGCTAGGCTGATGCCACAGTACTCTAGTCTGCGCAACCAAGTGACACTGTCTCAAAATAAAAGAAAAGAAAGGACTTGGTTGCAGCTAGGGGTTCTGTCTTTTTTTTTTGAGACGGAGCCTCCAGCTATCCCCCTGGGTAGAGTGCCATGGCATCACAGCTCATAGCAACCTCCAACTCCTGGGCTCAAGCAAGTCTCCTGCCTCAGCCTCCCAAGTAGCTGGGACCACAGGCGCCTGCTACAACACCCGGCCATTTTTTGGTTGCAGCCGTCATTGTTGTTTGGCGGGCCTGGGCTGGGGATTCGAACCCGCCACCTTAGGTGTACATGGCTGGCACCTTAGATTGAGCCACAGGCGCCGAGCCTAGGGGTTCTGTTTTATACTGTCTGGGTTGGGCCTACCTTGGAACCAGAGTCTTACTGCTCATGGCAAGCGGACCTCTCATGAGCCTCTCTGAAAGCCTAGTGAGGGTGTGTGGACTGCAATGTAGATTTAAGCAAACTGTGATAATTAACGTTAAGACTGTTCTAAGTCACCTTGAAGACTCGATTGTACCTATCCACCCATCAGTTCCTCAGTTTGATTCTCCCATGGAGCTTTTTCATTCTGTCGAACTCAGTCTAAACAATCTTTATTTTCGGCTCGGAGCCTGAAAAGGTGGTGGGTTCGAATCCCCAGCCCAGCCCTCCAAACAACAATGATGGCTGCAACCAAAAAATGGTCGGGTGTTGTGGCAGGCCCCTGTGGTCCCAGCTACTTGGGAGGCGGAGGCAGGAGACTCGCTTGAGCCCAGGAGTTGGAGGTTGCTATGAGCTGTGATGCCATGGCACTCTACCCAGGGGGATAGCTTGAGGCTCTGTCTCAAAAAAAACAATCTTTATTTTCCACCTAACGTTTGGAGCTGTGCTTCCTGACATATCTAAACCACCGCTTTGATTTGGAAACACATCTGCCCTTCTTTGATGCTCAGCCAAGCTTTCATCATGGTATTTTTAGCTCCTATAATCTTTCTTCTCTCCTTTTTTTCCTTTCCTTTACTATTACTTTTCTTCTCTTTAGTTTTTCTTAGTTCTTATTCCTTCTGGAGGATCAGCTAATAAACAAGAAATTGAGAGGGCAGCGCCTGTGGCTCAAGGAGTAGGGCTCCAGCCCCATATACTGGAGGTGGTGGGTTTGAACCCAGCCCCGGCCAAAAAAAGAAAAAGAAAAGAAATTGAGGCTGCATGGTGGCTCATGCCTATAATCCTAGCATACTGAGGCCAAGGTGAGAGAATCACTTGAGCTCAGGAGTTTGAGACCAGCCTGAGCAAGAGTGAGACCCTGTCTTTATTAAAACAAACAACAGCCAGAAGGGACTATACCTAGCAAATGCAAGCAGTATAACCTGGTTCTTTGTACCGTCATTGAATCCTCAACCATTTAAAAAAAAAAAACCCAGCCAGGTGTTGTGGCAGGTGCCCATAGTTCCAGCTACTCAGGAGGTGGAGGTAGGAAGCTCGCCTAAACCCAGGAGTTTGAGGTTGCTGTGAGCTAGGCTGATGCCATGGCACTCTAACCTGGGCAGTACAGTGAGACTCTGTCTCAAAAAAAAAGAAGAAATGGAGTCAATTATATTTATTCTTGTCTTCCCCCTTTATGGCCCCACCCCGCAAATTCTAATGGAATTTAGTTGTTTTTAATTTCCTCAGATTTTTTTTTTTTTTGAGACGGAGCCTCACGCTATCCCCCTGGGTAGAGTGCCATGATATCACAGCTCATAGTAACCTCCAACTCCTGGGCTCAAGCGAGTCTCCTGCCTCCGCCTCCCAAGTAGCTGGGACCACAGGCACCGCCACAACACCCGGCCATTTTTTGGTTGCAGCCGACATTGTTGTTTGGCGGGCCGGGCTGGGGATTCGAACCCGCCACCTTAGGTGTACATGGCTGGCGCCTTAGCCGACTGAGCCACAGGCGCCAAGCCAGATGTTTTTATTTTAACACCCAAGCAGTAAACTTCCACACCCATGTGGGAACATATCTGAGGTTTGTGATTCAGAAGAATAGAAAAACTGGATGAGAGAGAATTTGAAAAGATTCCTAAACAATGATGCAAACTCTGAGGACCAATGATTTAGACCACATGTGCCGAATATCCACCAATCACTGGCCAAATATGTGAACTCAGGCTGTCCTGTCTGCCTTCCCACCAATTCTCACCTGATTATTGCAGAGGACTCCTACTTCCTCATTTCTGACCCAAACCCTGCCCTGGAGAGCCCACCTAGATGCCCCATAGACACTTCAAACTCGCTATATTTATGATCAATTTTTTTTCTTCCCTCACCCCCATCAGAACAAGCAAACCATAGCCTCTCTTGAATTTTCCATCATTAGTTGTCTGAGCCAGGATCCTGGGAGACAGGATCATTAATTATACTATGCTGAGCCAAGCCTGATATTAAAGGAAAATCAGGAGTACAGATCCTGTCTTCATTTAAAATTCTGATATCCTGTTCATCATGGATGTTTTTGCATTCATTTAGGTTTTTTTAAAATACTGCGTTAAGGTCGGGCACAGTGACTCACGCCTATAACCCTAGCACTCTGGGAGGCCAAGGCCAGAGGATCACTTACACTCAGAAGTTTGAGACCAACCTGAGCAAAAGAGTCCAGCTCTATAAAACATAGAAAAATTAACTCGGTGAACTGGTGCACACCTGTAGTCCCAGCTACTCAGGAGGCTGAGGCAGAAGGATTACTTAAGACCAGGAGATTGAGGTTGCAGTGGGCTATAATGACACTACTGCACTCTAGTCTTGGTGATAGAACAAGACCCTGTCTCAAAAATGAAAACAAAACAAACAAACAAAAAAGCAAAATCAAAAACAGGCTCAGTGCCCGTAGCTCAGTTGTTAGGGCACCAGCCACATACACTGAAGCTGGGAGGTTAGAGCCCAGCCTGGGCTTGCTAAACAACAGTGACAACTGCAAACTAA